>CAUDNR010004180.1:7995-23420 GCA_958430865.1 Entrophospora sp. SA101 | reverse complement strand
AATTAATTATTAAGAGAATTGTTATTCGCACCTCCCATTTTTGTTATTCGCACCCCTCCCGTGACTAAGTGTAGTAAGCGACCAATGAATGGCTTTAAAATGTGATGATTTTATTGGTTTATCTTTGTCTTAGTCACGGGAGGGGTGAAAATAACAAAAAATGGGGGTGCGAATAACAATTCCCTTTTTTTTAATTGATAAATATTAATGATTTTGAATTAAAATGACAATAATTAATTAATAAAAGAATAATGACAACAATATTTTTTAAAAAAATTTTTTTTTGATAATTAATATTAATATTAAAATAATTAATAATAAGACAAGCGTTATGTATTGCATATGACACATAATACGACATAAAACAAGGGTCATGTCATTCGGCATATTGGACCCATGTCAACCCGTATGACCCGCGTGTCCCGTGTGACCCGTGGGTCAAATCAAATTCATGACCCGACCCGAAATATGGTCAACCCGACCCGACCCGTTCGGAACTCTACCCACAGCAAAAACACCCAATTTATCTATGACAAAGAATGCTGTTTTGTTGACCAAAACGTGTTCAAAATGGTGGTGCTTATATTCCAGAGAATACGGTAAATGTTACAGAGTCCATTTGATTGGTGGGTGCTGTGTACTGTATGGTGGTGTATGACTTTTTTAAAAAATTTCTATTTTTGTAGACCATACAGTACAGTACTGAATGTTAATATACTCGTATTATTGCTGGATTGAACATGGTTCATATCATCAATAAAGTAATGAGATGACATTCATTATCTCATAAATTTGAAATTTTTTGTTATAATAACAAAAAATTCTTAATAAGTGCACATCAAACTTTACCAGCACAATTTTTTTCTTTTATTTAGTTGTGCAATTAAATTTTTACACACTGAACACACTCCAAAACATAATGTACTGTGTATTTATTATTTATTAGGTGAATTTTATAATACATTATAAAAACTTGATGTTTCAACCAAAATTACGGTTTATCACTAATCAATGAAAAAAACATAATTTGAGATTAGATCCCTTGTGATGTTGAAGTTTTTAGAACTTCTCGCAAATTTCATAATTAGGGAAATTTCTTGATTAATGTAATAAATAGTTTATTTAATTGGCGATAGTTTTTTCAGCTGACAGTTTTCTGTGGATAATTTTTTTCAAAATATGATCTTTGTTACTTTTATTCCTTCAGAAACATTAGATTTGAGAAAGTAGCTATCTAGTATCTCATGCTTTTCCCTTCTCTCTTTCTGATATTGATACTATAAACTGTATTTAATGCTGATTTATTAATATTTTATTTGAGAATTTAGTATAACCAAGGATCAGACACATGGATTAAAAATCCAATAATCTTGATAATAATGCTGTAATAGAATGAGTTACTTGATATTTTTATTATGTTACATCAAAAAATAGAAAATGATCTACAAAATTGACATTTTTTTATACAGTGCTTTTTGTGTGTATTTATTTGTACAAAATCATTATTAAATTATATGAAAAAAAGTTAGCCAAGATCTAATGGAGTCAAACTAATGGGTTTAAATTTTCATATTATAATTTAACAAAAGTCATCTTACTTTCATTATTATTGAGTGTTTCTGGGTTCGGAAATTCTTTAACATTTTTTTTTAACTATTTTTGGGCAAAATTTTAAACGTTCAAATTTCCCACGATTATTTATTTGTTTAATGGATTTTTTATATAATAGTTAAAATATTTTATTATTCAAATTTATTTATGTTGTGTTATCAATTACAAGGAAATATTTACTTTTATGTCTCATTAACAAATATCAAATCATTCAGTTAACTGGATGATTCACAAATTCATGTTATTTTTAGATTGATAAAAAAATTATTATAAGAATCAAGATAAACTTTGCATCATTCCATAAATAAATTTGTAAATAATAACAAATTACCGTAATAATTAATTGTAATGAACATAATAACAATAAAAAAAAAAAAAAAAATACAGGAGACAAAAAGTTAATTGGATCTTAAATAATGAAAAATCCATTATAAATTCAGATCAAAAAGTTTTTTTTTTTCCTTTTTTTTTTTCTTTTTTTTTCCTCTCTCATTTCCATTCAAAAACCTAAAACATAATGATGACAATAACAATAACAATAATAACAACAGTAATAATAACATTAATATTATTACTAAAAATATCATTTAGAAATTTATTAACACGATACAATCGTAATTCTCCAAAAAAGTTCTCTGAAATATGCGAACATATTGAAAATTTATTAATCAGGCGTTATCCTCCTCCTCCCCCATCAGAAAAGATTACTGATAATAAAGATCCTAATAATTTCAGAGATTATACATCGGAAAAGACACCTTTAAGGGTGATCAATTTTTACCAGGAACAACATGAAAAACAAACTGTGGAGTTTGTTATTGCTCAACGTAAGAAATATGAAAAGTTGAATACAAATTTTATCGGAATATGGGAGGGGTTGGAATTGTTGAATAGTCTGACGGATAATTCTGATCCCGATACAGAATTATCTCAAATTGAGCATTGCCTGCAAACCGCCGAAGCTTTGAGACGGGATAATCATCCCAAATGGATGATTTTAACCGGTAAGTATACTTATTTCATTTTATCCAACAAAGAATTAATAAATAAATAAATTATTTATTTCTCACTTGTTATTTAGGGTTAATTCACGACCTGGGAAAATTATTATTTTTCTTTGGTGCAGAAGGTCAATGGGATGTGGTCGGTGATACGTTTCCTGTCGGATGTGCGTTCTCACCAAAAATCATTTTCTCGAATCTATTCTCGAAGAATCCGGACCATCACAATGAGAAGTATAACACATTGTATGGTATATATTCTCCCAATTGTGGGCTTGACAACGTTTTAATGTCGTATGGGCATGATGAGTACTTATACCAGGTCGTCAAGGATTATCTCCCCCCTCAAGCAAGTTATATTATCAGGTACCATTCGTTCTACTCACAACACAGGGACGATGCGTATCGACACCTGATGAATGAATATGACTACGAGATGATGGAATGGGTTAAATTATTTAACCCATACGATTTATACTCAAAAATAGATTGTCCACCAAACGTGGACGAACTCAAACCCTATTACGTTCAATTAATTAATGAGTTTTTTCCAGAGAAGATTCATTGGTAAAATTGTTATTTATTCATTTGTTTATTTTCTTTTATTATGTTAACTACTTTAATCTTGTTGTGACATTTTATTGATTTAAATTGATTACATAAAAAATTTTTGAATCATTTACAATGCACAACTCCCCTCCCCCATATTTTACCATAAATGATATTCGTTAGCGTCGATTTATTCATTCATTTATTTAATTTTTTTGTAATATTTTAATTATGATATTGTATAAAACGTATGATTTTTCACGTTTAATATTTGTCCTTTTGTATTTGTTTTCAAAAAAAAATTTTCTATGAAAATTCGTTGAACATTACGTTCGCATACATATAAATACATATCAATAAGATTTAATTGACGGATGCAGCCAATGTAAGCTATAAACAACAATAATAAATGCATAAACAAATAAACTTGTGTACTTCTTCTTTCTTTGTCAGTTTATAATTAATATTAATACAGTATATTATTGTCACGCTGACGTTTATGTAAGGTTGTACATGCAGTATTATTGATGTTACGTTGAATAATATCATTAAACTTCAGATTTTTTGCGCTTTCATTAAGTATGACATCGAATAATCCATATTTTAGAAGTATTGAAAAGTACATGATATTTGTTATCTCTGTGAAAAGGTGAAATTTTTGCATTAGAATTAAAAAAAAAACTGCGCCGGATTTAATAAATTACAGCGTGCGTGATAAACGCTAATTTCCAAATTTTAGCCTTGTATATATAAAAAATTGTTGGAATTCTATTCTTATTTTTGTATATAACATAATTTTCGTTTTCAAGGTAAAGCGTACTTGATCAAGTTTTGTAAGTTGACGATCAACATAATTTTACAACTTATTCAAAACTTAATTTATTTTAGTCACTTTATAATTCCCCACGCTTCCAACTTTTTTCCACGACCCCTCCTTTTTTTTGTACTTATTATTACTGGTTATCAATATCACGAGCAGTTTTTTTTTTGGAACAGGTAAAGTTCTTTATCCCGGTCATTTTGGTAATGACATTATTACATGAAATTGTTAAGGGTTATTTTTATTAAATAAAACATACGAAAAACATATGGAGTAAACCAGCATTAGTATGTTTTGTGTGCATTCCTTATTTTATTTTTATAAATAAAGTATTAGAAGTTTTTTTTTTTTTGTAGACAAGAAAATATTTGTTTGTTTATTTTAATTTTTTAGATAAGAGCATTCTTGATAAACAAACGAAAAACTTATCTTGCTAAAATAGGATAAATCCAATTGTGGTATGTCTCTCACTATGTTGTAAAACTTTAATGCTCTCAAGTATCATGACACTAACAATAGATAATGGGGGATTATGCGTATGTTCCGTCAAACTTTGTGCACATAGCTTTCAGGATTACTTTTTGCTGTGGATCATAGTTCAACAATGTATGATTTCTCGAGGGGACAAAAAAATCTTTTGCTATAATATAATGAATGTATGGTATAAAATTGTTTGGATACCGTCTTTTTGATTAAATACTTATTTCGTTATAGATGATACAGCTCAATTTTGCGACTACAGTATGTATTATTAAATTGTGATCGACGGTCAAAACCGACTTATATGTGACACCACATATATCTCGTGTAACTAAATTCAAAATATTTGTAGATTTAACCGAAATCCAAATCTTAATTCTTTTTTGCAAATATTTATTGTGGCTGTTGATCATCAAGCATATTTAATATGTTTAAACCGTGATAACTTTCTTTTTTTTCATAAATGAACAAAACTTTTTATAGTTTTACTGGTTTAAGTATTCCATAATAAAGTTACAGAGAGTCTTTTTTTCTAGCCCATTTAAAAAATTTCTCTGTAATTTAAAAGCTTACCTATTTACTATAATTTTCCATAGTTTATTTTTTTTATATCATTATTATTGATCGACATTATGTTACATCACCTAATTTTGATGCCATTATCGAAAGTTGTTGTTTACCATGCCAAACCTATGAATTTAATGAGCTTTGACTGTATTTAGAGTCTCTAATGAAAATAATAATTGATCAAACAAAGCAATTGAACGTATTTTTGATTATTAATATGACAAGAACACGATCTTATACTTGAATCACAACTTCTTATTTTCATGTAAATAAATAATTTAGTTAATGCAAAGTTGTTATAACACTCATATAGTGTATATATAGAGGTTTTGAATAAATATTGATAATGAGATGTATATATTTCGTCTTATAATCAACATGTGATACAAATTTAGAATTGATCTACTAATTCAACCAATAAATTAACTAATTCCTGTTACACATGACAATTCCGCCAAAACATTGGTTTAAGAGGTGATCTAACCATATAAAAAAAAATTCTTTTAGGGTAACTTGGGGTTAATCTTTACTTTTATCCACCGTTAAAAATTTTTTTTTTCATCCCAACAACAAAACTTTCTATTCTATATAAAAATGTCTGAAAGATTTTTATCCTTGGAAGGTTTAAATACCTTATTTCAAAACATCATGACCACATACGAAGATGCCTTATCACTAAAACATATCAGCAAGGCCTTAAATGATTTTACAGAGTTGCTTAACGTTCCAGACTTTTACGATGTAGAAATTAAAGTTGGTGGTGGAGTGGATGGCGATGAAGGAGAAGTTAAAATATATAAAGCTCATTCTACCATTTTAAAAGCAAGATCTCCATACTTTAGAGCAGCATTATCAAATAATTGGATAAAAAGATCCGACAATGGGATCATTATGTTTGAAAAAAAAAACATTTCTTCTAACATATTTGGAGTTCTTTTAACGTAAGATTAATTTAATTTAATACAATTTTATTTATTGCTTTATGGGTTGGTTAATTGGCTGTAATAAGTAAAAAAAAATTTATATATAAATAATTATATCTAAAACTTTATTTTAAAAACATCAACATTAAAAAGATATATTTATAATGGAACCATCGATGTGGATAAATTAAGTCCAGATGAAATTTTTGAACTCCTTGTGGCGTGTGATGAATTGAACATTGACGAATTAATTGGTGATTTGCAAAACTATTTAATCGTTAAAGAGGATCAGTGGATTCAACAGAATCTGATTGATATCTACAAAGAATCATCTAAACATCAATCATTCACTTTGCTTCAAGGTTTTTTTAATAGAAATCCAGAAATCTTTTTAAAATCTAGTGAATTGGCATCAATTGACAAACCATTATTAAAAACCATAATTGACAAAGACGATTTAGAAATGGATGAAGTTGATATTTTTAGCTCCTTGATTAAATGGGGATTAGGACAATATGAAAGTTTGGAAGACAAAAATTTTTTGGAGTGGAACAAGGAAGATTACACAAAAATAAAAGTTGATTTGGAAGATGTTGTGCTATCAATAAGATTTAACGAGATTTCTACCAGAGATTTTTATTACAAAATAAAGCCATACAAAAAGGCAATTAATAAAGATATATATGAAGAGCTTCTTAAATATTACGTTACAGATGAATGGCAACCTAGGTTATTACCACAGAATACTCCAAGAACCGGGGCAGGAAAATTATTGACCCCAGAAATGAAATGTTTAATCACAAGTTGGATAAATGGAAAAGATTATAACCAATACAATTTACCATACAAGTTCAAGTTGATTTTTTCTGGGACCAGGGATGAATTTTCTAGATCAGTTTTCGAAAAAAAGTGTTATGATGTTGAAAAAACTGTTTCTATTATCAAACTCAAAGAAACAAACGAATTAGTCGGAGGGTATAATCCAGTTACTTGGAATCTAAATGAAAAAGAAGAATTTGAAGGTTACTCGATCGAATCAGACAAAAGTTTCATTTTTAAGATCGACGGAAATCAAATGAATAATTCAACCATAAGTAGAATCAGAAATCCTAAATATGCGATATATCGTTTTAAGCCAACTGTTAAGCATGTTTCGGATAATATGTTGTTTAAAGAAGGTTCTATTAATTTTTGTGATTTACGAGTGTACAATTTTAGTGCCACCGAAGCCTATTGTTATTATCATTTCCAAGGTTATTCTTATGAATGTGCTTTGAATTTTAGAAATAATGATAAAGAAGTTCATTTAATAGAAGAACTGGAGGTTTATCACTTAGTAAGAAGGCATTAGATTTTTTTTTTTTTTTGGGTAAATCTGTATTCGCATTAATTTTTTTTTTAGATTATTTATTTTTATATTTATTTTTATATTTATTTTTTTCAACGAGTGGTTTATTCTATTAATAAATATAAATTTTCGAATTATTATCGCATAAACTAAATCCTCAATAGTTGACCGAAAATAAAACAAGCCACCATAATATCGTAATTAATTGATTAATTAGCATAACTTATTTCTATGTAACGCAAAATATATTCAAGATGAGAAGCTTTAGTTGGAACAGCGCAGTTATTATTATTATTACTTGCCAATATTAATTCTGTGTTTACAGCCACATAACTTTTTTCATTAATGATCGGACGATGGATTGATCTTGCAAATGAAAAACTGTTTAAATATTTATTTATTTATCCGATATTAATATGATAGCGAATCATACGCATTCAAATTAAATGTCCGCTTTTACCCAAATTGTTGAATAGTTTTGCGCGCATCAACTTGTGCTTCTGCTAAAAGTAATAAAACTTAAAAAGTCTGTAAATATATAGGCAATTAAAATATCAATTTGCGTAATTGAAATTTAATTTATAATAATAAAAAGAAAAAGTGTCGAGGCTGGTATAATTTTATTCTCATTTTAATTTATCTACTCTTGAGAAGACAATACAGTTAAACCTTGTCACAGCAGACTATAATTACATTCTTGTCATTAATATTATTAATACAAAAATCCGTTATTACAATTACTATTACTATAACTATTACAACGGAATTTAAATAAAATTTTCTCATGTGTCCCTTTCATCCGCTGTGACAAGATTTGGTTAACAAAGTATTGTCTGGTTTGACACATACCGTATTTCCAGACAAAAAATATAAATTCGTATAATCAAGTGTTTCAACGAATGGATCTCCTAGATCAGGAAAACCTTCTTCATCCCATAGATCATATCCTATTTGCTTATCCAAAATCTATCATCAATTTTATGAAAAAACTTGCTCGAATCAAATAAATTCATTGCCATGGTCCAATGTTCAGTCTCGGCAGAGTCACATGATTTTTATAAAAATCTTTATAAAAACTATTCCAAACTCATTGTTACTTTTGTTAAAAATTTTCCAAGTAAAGAGCGAGTACTGTCATGAATATTACAATAAGCTAATGTTGTTTGGCGAAATATTACCAAAGTTATAAAACTATTACGTCAATTTCGCTGTCATAAGTCAAAAATGACATAATAATAAAATATAAAAGCTCACAAAAAAACATATAAATATATACTCCAAGATCTCCTCTTCAATTTTATATTTTTATAATTTCTTGCGTATGTATCCCGATCTTTCCTTTGTTTCATCAATCGTAGCTAAAAAAAATTTTTGCTGAATACAACAAATTCAGTATTCCTATTAATAACGTGATACATGATCGGGGTAGATAAAATCATCAGCACTTTATGTTCCAGGGGTCAACCAATTTATACATTATCATCAAATGAAAACATTTGATTGATTAAATTATTTTGCAATGACAGGCTTTTATTGTAGTGATCAAATTGACTTGAATAGGGGAATAACTTCGGATCCAAGCAGAGAAAAATAAAACTCCGAGATAGAATCATAAAAAAACATTGCCTTTATTTTCTTTGTTTAAAGCACTTTGATAAAAGCAACAAGTGTATTGCCTTGGCAAAGGATAACAATTGTGAAGCTTTGTTAATAAGCCATGTTTTATCTGCTTTATTGAGCAAAAGCAAAGTTACTAACGTTTGGTTAACTAGTGAGTGTTAATAAAGTGTCGTCCAATGGTTAATTGAAAATACTGGTATTATTATTGTAATCATAAACGTAAGGCTGTTAAACAAGATACTTAAGTTGCTTCGCAAATAAATTGAAGAGAGTTTGCAATTGGCCAATAAATATAAACAAAAACCAAAGTAAATTAGTAGACTAATTAATTGACAGCCGAATTATTGTGCATTGGTTGCAATTAACCGACAAGAGTAACCCATAATCAGCATTAACCGAAAAGATACCTCGCAATATCACCGTTTAACAAGAACAAAAGAATATAAAAAGTTTATTAAGAATGAAATAAAAATAAAAAGATAAAATAGATAATGAATAATTTTATAGTGGAGATTAAATTAGCCATCCGTCCGTCAATTCCTTCTTTTACTATTATCACTAGAATCTAATGTTTATTAATCAATCAAATTGTTAGTAATAATAATTAATGGATAGTAATTTCCAATTAATTAATTAATAATGAATTTTTATTCACCTTTGTTAACATTTTAGAGAAAAGAGTTACAATCAAGGTCATTTAATGAACTATTACTTGTGTAAATTTTTAAGCTTTTAGATTTAGCAATCTCTTCATCCAAAATTCTACTTTTGTGATACGCATCTGGATGTGATTTGTGTACTTGTTGCGAATCACTACTACTAATACCACTGATAATACTACTACTGGTATTATTATCACCATTATTATTTTCACGAATTTCCTTATTTTTATTATAAGCAAAATCATGAAGCTCATCAATAATTGGTCTTTTTGATGGATCCACATCCCAACACTTCTGCATGATTTCTGCATAATCATCAGGCATTCCAGATAATATTGGTGGCCGTAAACCTTCTGCACATATATCAAAAATTAAACGATGATTGTGAGCTCTATCATCAAATGGTGGATGACCTGCAAATATTTCCCACATTAACATCCCAACACTATAGATATCAGATTCTTTGGTGTTCTTCTTGCCTCTAAGTAGTTCGGGTGCAACATATGATACAATTCCATAGACTTTATCTGATGATTTTTCATCAACTGGTCCACATAATCCCAAATCTGTAATAAAACATCTATCTCCTTGCATAAGTATATTACCACTATGTAAATCACAATGAATTAAATCTTTTTCATGTATATCATTTAATGCATAACACAAACAATAAATGATTGTAATTCTGTCTTTTAATGTTAAATTTAAATGGTTTTTTGCAAATAACCCCTAGTGAGTGTTAATAAAGTGTCGTCCAATGGTTAATTGAAAATACTGGTATTATTATTGTAATCATAAACGTAAGGCTGTTAAACAAGATACTTAAGTTGCTTCGCAAATAAATTGAAGAGAGTTTGCAATTGGCCAATAAATATAAACAAAAACCAAAGTAAATTAGTAGACTAATTAATTGACAGCCGAATTATTGTGCATTGGTTGCAATTAACCGACAAGAGTAACCCATAATCAGCATTAACCGAAAAGATACCTCGCAATATCACCGTTTAACAAGAACAAAAGAATATAAAAAGTTTATTAAGAATGAAATAAAAATAAAAAGATAAAATAGATAATGAATAATTTTATAGTGGAGATTAAATTAGCCATCCGTCCGTCAATTCCTTCTTTTACTATTATCACTAGAATCTAATGTTTATTAATCAATCAAATTGTTAGTAATAATAATTAATGGATAGTAATTTCCAATTAATTAATTAATAATGAATTTTTATTCACCTTTGTTAACATTTTAGAGAAAAGAGTTACAATCAAGGTCATTTAATGAACTATTACTTGTGTAAATTTTTAAGCTTTTAGATTTAGCAATCTCTTCATCCAAAATTCTACTTTTGTGATACGCATCTGGATGTGATTTGTGTACTTGTTGCGAATCACTACTACTAATACCACTGATAATACTACTACTGGTATTATTATCACCATTATTATTTTCACGAATTTCCTTATTTTTATTATAAGCAAAATCATGAAGCTCATCAATAATTGGTCTTTTTGATGGATCCACATCCCAACACTTCTGCATGATTTCTGCATAATCATCAGGCATTCCAGATAATATTGGTGGCCGTAAACCTTCTGCACATATATCAAAAATTAAACGATGATTGTGAGCTCTATCATCAAATGGTGGATGACCTGCAAATATTTCCCACATTAACATTCCAACACTATAGATATCTGATTCTTTGGTATTCTTTTTGCCTCTAAGTACTTCGGGTGCAACATACGATACAATTCCATAGACTTTATCTGATGATTTTTCATCAACTGGTCCACATAATCCTAAATCTGTAATATAACAATTACCTCCTTCTATTAATATATTACCACTATGTAAATCACAATGGATTAAATCTTCTTGATGTATAAAATGTAATGCAGCACACAAATACATAAAGATTGTAATTCTGTCTTTTAATGTTAAATTTAAATGATTTTTTTGTAAATAATTCCTTAAATTTCCTTCTGGATAATAATTTAAAATCATTGCATAGTTTCCATTATCTGGGAATTTAGTTATACCATAACAATTAACAATTAAATTGGTTTTAATTTTACAATAATTCATTGCCTATAAATAAATATAAAAAATTAGAATTATATAATACAGTATTACTGCATTTTAGTTTTAAGTGACAACTACCAACCTCATCAAAAAAGCCTTTTCCTGGATTGCTTGAATCATTTAAACTTTTTAATACTACCAGTTGTTTTCCAAAATAAATAAACTCCTTTTTATTTTCATCATAATCAGTCATATAACCTCTTGTCCATGTAGCTGTATAAATTGAACTAAATCCACCTTCAGTTACCTTTGTTACTTGTTCAATTTGCTCAAAAGGTATCCATTCCATAACAAGAGTTGGCAGAGATGACTTAATTTGACATTGTTGAATAAAGTTATCAACTATGTTATTACCAGATGTCCAACTGGTGAAAAGATTCTGTAATTGTAAACTAATGCAACTTCACAGAATCTATCAGTGTATCTTGTCAATTTACACCCATTACATTTTTTTGGTTGGCCCAATTCATCTTTTGCTTTCTCTAATTCAAAATAATAAATAAAGTATTCTTTGCAGTATTCTTTTTCATTTTCAGAAAGTTCCTCATTTTTTTTGACCAATGAAAAAAAATAATCTTTTCTACTTTCTATGTCAGAATTAGTCCCTGCGTTATTATGCATTTCATTGTTAATTTTAAATACAAGGTTCCTTCTTTCTGATGATGTTGAAGATAATAATTTGTTAAATGACATTATATAAAAATAAAATGTTTTTATAAATTTTAAAATATGACTTGGTATTTTAATGAATAAAGTGGAGAAAAAAAAATTTTTTTTTTAATAACAACATTAATTCTTTTATATTTAAAAGATGGAACCGCAGTTAGCCGCAATTCAATTTTCATTTTATATGCCGCATGAACCATCTTTTATATTATTTCCTTTTGTATATAATGACATTAATAAAGCGATCGACAAGATATTCGAAAAATACGATACAATAACAGTTAATATTAAACTGAATACATTAATTTCATTTTAAGAAATAATTTGGAAACAAAATCAGGTGACAATGTATTTCTACTAGGTGTTATGTGATTTCTAACATTGGAAAATAAACTTTTGAAGGAACTGATGTTACGAATTTAAAAAAAAGCAAAACAAATTTATAATATTTAAATATTTTTGGACAACAACACTTTTCGATAATTTATTTCTCTATTGTCAAAAGCCTTTTTTGAAAACTTAAAGTTACATAATCACCACAAAAAAACAAACGGAATGATTTCTTTGTTACCCAAGAAAAAAAAGCCAACATGTCGTTTTTGAGAATATAAAGGTTACTAAGAATTGATTTTTATTGTCAAAAAAAAAAGCCGAAATGCATGTCTCTTTGAAAAATGTAAAGATACTTGGTTGCTACTAAAAAAAACGGAATTGATTTCTTTATTGTCATGAAGCTCATCAATAATTGGTCTTTTTGATGGATCCACATCCCAACACTTCTGCATGATTTCTGCATAATCATCAGGCATTCCAGATAATATTGGTGGCCGTAAACCTTCTGCACATATATCAAAAATTAAACGATGATTGTGAGCTCTATCATCAAATGGTGGATGACCTGCAAATATTTCCCACATTAACATTCCAACACTATAGATATCTGATTCTTTGGTATTCTTTTTGCCTCTAAGTACTTCGGGTGCAACATACGATACAATTCCATAGACTTTATCTGATGATTTTTCATCAACTGGTCCACATAATCCTAAATCTGTAATATAACAATTACCTCCTTCTATTAATATATTACCACTATGTAAATCACAATGGATTAAATCTTCTTGATGTATAAAATGTAATGCAGCACACAAATACATAAAGATTGTAATTCTGTCTTTTAATGTTAAATTTAAATGATTTTTTTGTAAATAACCCCTTAAACTTCCATCTGGTAAATAATTTAAAACCATTGCATAATTTCCATTATCTGGGAATTTAGTTATACCATAACAATCAACCATCACTGGTGATTTAATTTTACAATAATTCATTGCCTGAAAATAAATAAAATCAATTAGTATTATATAATACTGTATTATTTAAATGACAACTACCAACCTCATCAAAAAAGCCTTTTCCTGGATCACTTGAATCATTTAAGTTTTTTAATACTACTATTTGATCACCATAGTAACTAAATTCCTTTTTATTTTCGTCGTAATCATAAATCTTTCCTCTTGTCCATGTGGCAGTAAAAATCGAACTAAATCCACCTTCTGTCAACTTTGTTATATCATCAAATTGCTCAAAAGGTATCCATTCTAAAATACATTCTGGCAGAGATGATTTCATTTGACATTGTTGAATAAAGTTGTCGACTATATTATTTCCAGACGTCCAAGTGGCAAAAAGACTCTGTAATTGTAAACTAATACAACCTTCACAGAATCTATCTGAATATCTTGTCAATCTACATTGGTTGCACTCTTTTGGTTTGCCTGATTTATTTCTTGCAATTGCTAATTCAACCTCATAAATATACTCTTCTTTGCAATATTCTTTTTCATTTTCAGAAAGTTCTTTGTTTTCTTTGACTAATGAAAAAAAATAATCTTTCATACTTTCATCATCATCAGTATTAGCCATTGCATTATTACGCATTTCAGCATTAATTTTAGATACAAAATACTCTCTTCCTGATGATAATAAATTATAATATGACATTATGTAAAAATATAAAATACAAAATATAAAACTTTGTGTATTAGTGGAGAAAATTTGAATGTAACGGTTACATTATTTCCTTTTTCTTAATCTGATGGAATAATTCTAAATAGTTTGATTTTCCTATATATCAATATAAATAATTGCATTATTTAAAGAATAACTTTAACACCACCAATAATAATTCATCGTTATTCTAATGCTTCAACAGTAAAGAATTTGAGCATTCTTCTTTTTCTTTGTTTACTGTTTTTATCACTTTTAAAACTTTACCTAAACCTCATCTCGTGTACTATGTAAAAGTCATTCTACGTACCAACATTGACCAGCCTATGTGTGTTTCAAGTTCAGACACTAAAGACAGCTCAAGCACATTATTAATATTATTGCGTATTACTATTACACGTAGTTAACTTCAGAATCAAAATTCGAAAAACATTAACACAACTCATGTAAAGACAATTTGATTTTTTTCATTTTGTAAAAAAGAAGAGGCATTTTTATTTTGAAAGAGAATATACGGAATAATAATTAGTTTAATTAAGTGAAATTTCAAATTCAAATTATAACTTGCCATGATTATTATTATTCTTGCGTCATTACAATATACATACAGGCCCCCGAATAATTCTAATTGAAGGTCTAATAGTAATTTTTTAGGCTCAAAAATTCTCTGCCAATTTTATCCACTTAAATATATGACTTCATATAAATAGGGTAGATTTAATTTAACTTTTATTTCTATACTTATATATATATATAAACAATATTGTAAAGGAAAAAATGTTCTCACGGAAATACATGATAATGCATCCACATTAATTACTCCATGATTAATATATGAATGGTAATTTGAATTTTTCATTGGATTTAAAGGACTGATATTTGCACAAATAATGGTTTGAATTTCTAATGTAATAATAAATTTTAATCGATTAATTATATTTATTAACAAGGATTTTGTCTAATAATAATCAAAATCAAAAGGGATCTTATCAAACCTTTTTGATTAAATTATAGATGCTGGTCGCAATTCTTGGTGATGGTTGCAACCATATTTGCGACATATAAAAATGGTTTGCGACACC
>CAUDNR010004179.1:45611-63895 GCA_958430865.1 Entrophospora sp. SA101 | reverse complement strand
TTACAAATTCGTGCACGTGCCGCCGCTCACTCACTGCGATGTTAACTTAAAATCAGTTTATTATTGTATGCAACTCAACTTTAAAAAACATGTTTACGTAATACACCAGTTCCGATTTGGTTAATAAAATTTTTAAATTGCATAAGGCGTAACATTTCCAATTATTAATCATCAGGCAGTCGGATATTTTATGGTAGGGAGTGTATTTTCTAGAATATATTTCTTAAAAAAAAAAAAAGCAAAAACAAATATGGACCTAACATTGTCCGAAGAACATTTTAATCAACTTGGTATATTATTGATTTCAGAAGAGAATTATGATGTTAAAATATACGTTGGTGCAGAGCCAAACACTACAGAATTTCATGCAAACTCGCTTGTTCTCTTTGTTCATTGTCAATTTTTCAAAAATATCTTCTCTGCACAAAAAGAAAATGAGTATTTTATTGTCAAGATACCAAATGTTAGCGGGCCAATTTTTAAAACAATTTTAAAGTAAGTTTATTATAAATTGTGTATTTTTTAATTAAACACATAATTTTAATATTAATTTATTTATGTGATTTTTAAAAGGTATTTATATACTTGTAATATTGATTTAAGTAATCATGCTGGAATCAATATATTGGAATTGTTAAATGTGGCTAAAGAGTTTCATCTAAAGTCATTTTACGAATATATAAAAGATCACTTTATTAAAAATATTGATGAATAGATAAGAAATAATCCAATTAAAATATTACAATTTATATATAGTAATGAGAAGCTTGGTGAATTTGAAAAGTAGATGTTTAGAAAGAGTTAGCGATAGAGGCGATGAATTGTTTGAGTCGGGCATATTTAATACATTGGAAAAACAAATCATATTGGCAGTTCTTGAAAGAGATGATCTATGTGTCAATGAAATAGTTGTATGGAGAAAAATTCTTGAGTGGGGATTAACAAGACATCCAGAAATCATTGATGTCAATGTTGAAAAATGGTCATCACAAAATTTTGTTGACTTTGAAAAGACAATTAGAGAATTTCTTCCTTTAATTAGATTCCAGGAAATCACAAATAAAGATTTCCGAAAAGAAATTTACCCATATCGAAAACTTTTTCTAAACATTTATTTTTCAATTCACCAAGCTTCTCATTACTATATATTAATTGTAATATTTTAATTGGATTTTTTCCTATGAATTCATTAATATTTTTAATAAAGTAATCTTTTGTATATTTGTAAAATGACTTTAGATGAAACTCATCAGCTACAATTAACAATTCCAATATATCAACTTCTGTATAATTACTTAAATCAACTTTACAAGTATATAAATACCTTTTAAAAATCACAAATAAATAAATTAACATTAAAATTGTATGTGTTTAATTAAAAAATACATAATTTATAATAAACTTACTCTAAAATTGTTTTAAAAATAGGCCCACTAACATTTGGTATCTTGACAATAAAATATCCATTTTCTTTTTGTGTAGAGAAGATATTTTTGAAGAATTGACAATGAACAAAGAGAACAAATGAATGTGCATGAAATTCTGTAGTGTTTGGCTCTTCACCAACATATATTTTAGTATCATAATTTTCTTCTGAATTCAATAATGCACCAAGTTGATTAAAATGTTCTTCGAACAATGTTGAGGCCATATTGTTTTTAAAGAAATATTATTATTGTAAAACAAATGAGTTAATCAAACCGCAGTTCAAACTGCGTCCAATTATACCATAGTGGCTTAGATCTGTAGATTTTGATAAAAATTTTTGTTTATTATAATTGTGATACAGTTGGGAAATGAGTAGGAGCGTGCATTCAGGGAGGGAGGGAGAGCATTTAGGGAATTAAAGCATTTATTGGCTGCACATATTGGTGGCTCATTTGACACTAATTAAAATTTTTAAGACATGAATCTATCTAGGACCCCGAACAATCTTAGGAATATAATTTCTTAATTAGGATAAATTTTGCGATAATCTTGTAAATTATTTCCAAAATGGTAATAAAGTGGGTATTTTTTTCAAATGTACCATCTCCTAAAATTGTTCGGGGTCCTATCTATCTATTGTAATTTGTTCCATTGTATTTATTTTTTTTTAAGTTAATATATTTTTCAAGAGAATTAACTGATTTTGTTTGTTCGTAAGTAATTTTGGATTTACAATATTCTTTGTATCAATAGACATAAAAATCTACCCAGCCTTTTAATATTTAATTAAAGAGTCCAAATATAATTTTGGCAACTAATAAAATTAACTTCAGCATTTATGAAAAACTATTTCACCATTATTAAGAGAGCCAACTTAAGCTTACACTTGACTCAATTGAGTGCAATTAATTGAGTCATATGAAAAACATATAAGTAATTGAGTCAAGTCACAATTAAAATTTGAGATTTTGGGAATTAAGCCAAAGCCAAATTAATTTTGACAACATGTAATTGTAAAAATTTTCTAAGGTTACACAATTAACAATGCATAAAACCACGTGAAAATCACAGGCGTACATTTAGGGAGTGTGGCTTTATATACATAGTTGGGAATGAAAAAAAACTGTGCAGTGCGGATACACTTATCTCTTAAGTCCCAAGCTTGGGAATGAGCATTTAGAGAGGGTGTGCATTTATGGGTGTGCATTTAGGGGAGTTGGCTGTATGTTTTTTCTTAAGGAGTTGGCAATACCCTCTTGGTTAAGAAATAAAACTTGTAAGTTTCATCAAAAAAAGTTGCATTTAAAAAATAAAATAAAATTGAATAAAATAATTACCATTCTTTTTAAATAACTAGAGTGACAAAAGTGGTGATAATTACCATCATTTTTAATAAATGACATTTGCCCATGATCTCAAGCTACTCCTTTTCCTTGTTTTGTTCTTTTTCCTAAAAAAAGAATATTAATATAAGTTATTAGATCAACCAACATGACTAATTATTTACTATCACGCATGCATATGTTGTACAAGATTATCATGTACAGTCATACCTTGTTTATATCCCTACTTATTTATATCCCATCATTAGTTGTATCCCCAATATGTGATGGAATAAATTTCCCTATTGTAAATATACCTTGTTTGTATCCTATTGAGTTATATCCCTATCCCCAAATTTTCAAAATTTCTTATATTGAATCCAAATATTCATGTTTTATATCTCTAATTCAACTGCAATTTATTGTGCAACATAAAATAATTTTCCTGCATTTCCAAGCCATGTTAATTAAAAGGCCATGGTAAAGTAAATAAAATAAAGAGGTATATGAATTAATGGCTATGTAAATTAATGGCCGTGGTAAAAAAGCAATTCAGCTAATATTGCTGAAAGTATTACAGACCCATCACAAACATCAATAGAAGAAGATACCAATGGTGAAGAAGAAGAACCAAAAATCTCACATCAAGATGGGAAAAAGTCAATTGAGATTGCAAAAAAGTTTTTAGAACAAAGTGATTTTGCTACTAGGGAAGATATTAAGTAATCAATAATATAATAAAACATTTAAATGTATCTACAGATAGAAAAAATACCAATCTTCAATTAATGAATTTTATTAATAAAATTACTAAATAAATATTATATATACACTAATAAATTTTCAATAAATTATCACGTGATGGATTTTAGTTATATCCCATAAACCTCTCAAAAAAAAGGGAGGTATGACTGTAGTTATCCACAAAAAATACCTGCAATCGCCAAATCGATTTCTAAATAAGGATAACACGCACCCAACCCACCAATAAAATTGGATGTTCTCATGATGTTGCGCAAAATTAAGGTTATTTTTGCAGATAACTACATGATTATTTCTACAAGAATCCCTCATTAGTTTTTTTGTTGACACGATTGATTTCTTTTTTTATAGGATGAGGAAATGTAAATGTTACTTGGTTTGGCATAGTGAATATAAATATGTATATTATTGAAACCAAAATGTGGCTGGAGCATGTCTGTAGTGTTTTTAAGCTTGATAAGTTGGTTTTGGCCAAAAATTTTTTTACTATTTAAAAAAATTCAACAAATCAGTCAATCTATATAAAGTTGTGATAAGTGTTAAGTCAGTCAATCACTTAGCCCAAGTATAATTAAATGAAATCATGATAAATTGGTCTCATGTGATATTTCATTATGTGAAGGGTCATCATTACTATTTTAATAATGTGTGATTTAATAATTTTTTATTCATAACATATTATTATTATTTATTATTATTATTAGTCATGAAAAATATTATGAGTAATACACACAGTCTCAGTATAATGTATATTTAACTAGTACAAACTTAGAAACTATCTGCAAAAATCTCCAATCAAATCCAAATTTTTTACAGATAGTTTAATTTGTACTAATTAAATATCCGTTATACTGAGACTCACTGTGTAATTTGCAATGAAATTTTTGATGATCAACCATCACAATCAACCCAAACAAGAATGGTGAATGGTTATAGTCAGCCTAGTTGGCCTAGTTGTTAATATTAGGAAGACTATAATGGGCAATTTTTTTTGTAAATCTTGCCATGTAACAAAATAATACAAAGATTACCAAAAAGTGGTACAATTTTTACCAAGGTGACGGGTTTACTATTAATGTTGTTAACTATAATCAGCAAACAAAATGAGTAAATTTTAACTCTCTCTTTGAATACAGTTATACCTTTAGATCAGAACACTCAATATAAGGACCCGGACAATCATATTAGAGGTAATAGGGCACTCAATTAGTGAGAATAACCATTTTTACCCCTAAAAAGCTTGATAAATTTTACCCTGAAATTTTCATATCACATCCAAAAATATGTAATTTTACCTATGAAATTCCCTATGACATTTTATTTGTTTTATTTAAATATTTAGACAATGCAGAATAGACAATAAAATCTTTTCATCTGTTAGAATTTTATAAATTTTAAATGCATTTGAGTGTAAAGTAATCATATTTGTATTATTCATACTATACACACTAATTGAAATTTGACTACCATGATAATAGATGATTTATTTTGATGACAAATGTGAGAACAATTCATGTTCATCTTTGCTTGTTAAATAAATAATATTATTTTGAAGATTAACATATACTTTAGAGGAAACATTTGAAATAATATCAACATCAGTTATTGCTTCTTTTGTGTAATTGAGTGATAATATAATTGCTAGAAATTGAACAAGATGAATTTTAGAATTAATTAGTGCCAAGGCAAATCCATTGGTGAGATATTTGCAATAGTGATAGCTGGTATAGAAGGTGATTCTGCATTAAATTTAAAATTAGTAACATGTTTTTGAGAAGATTAAATATTCTTACCAGAATTATTTAAATTTAGTTGGTTCAATCCAGTATCTTGAGTCCTTCTTTTATTAAATTTTTAATGTATTGCTTATTTGATTTATATTGTCTAATCTCTTTCTCATTCCCCATCTTATCAAATGTGATTTTGGTTGATTGTCATTACTAAAGCTCCTAACGGGTCGGGTTCGGACGGGTTAAGTGTCAACCCGAAATTTTCGGGTTGATTTCGGGTTAATAAGAAAATTTTGTGATTTACATAAATTCAGATAATAATAATTAATTAAATATAAAAGGCGAAACAGTTATAGTGGTTTAAAAGCTGTAATTTGTCGCAAAACACAATTCATGATGCAAGAGATGTAGAACTCAATTCGTGACGCAAGACGTAATTCAAGACAATTCGTGACACAATACATAATTAAAGACACAAGGCTGGTGGATGACGGCCGGAACTAATCATAGTTTAGGCCCAATACTTCTAATATTAAATTTTCTTCTGTGTGCTTCATGATTTATTGTACAATAAGCTTAGCATTACATATGAAAATTTTTTGAAAATCTACCTTAGTTTTATAGTATATGACCAGAAAATTTTTTAATAAATTTTACCCGAAAAAACGAGATTAAAATTTTTTACCCTTTTTACATGCACATCTTAACTCGATAAGTCGGACATTTATTTATATTATAAAGTACTTTAAACAAATTGATTGCTGCATCCGACTTATTGAGTTTAGATGTGTATGACCTTTTTTATCCTTACCTATGATTTTCCTATGACCTACCTTTTAAAAAGACAGTTTTTTCCCACTTTTTTTTTGCATATGACATCAATTATGATTGTCCGTGGTTCTTCCATATATACAAGAACATCATATAAAAGCCTCTCTATAAGAATACATGTTATGAGCTGAATTACTATTATTATGCTTATAAAAAAAATAACCATCCAAGAACGATAAGGTCATTTTTAGAGAGGCTTATATGGAGGAGTAATTACTTTTTTTGTACAAAATTACAATGGAAATAAAGCTTGTTTGTTTCTTTTTTAAAAATTATTTCAACTTTAAAAAAAAAAATAATTGATCGGAAAGTAGTTTCTTTTTTTTCTATCTTCTCATAAAAAAATGAGTTTATATTTCAAAGATATCGGACTTTATTTATTATCTATCATAATATTTATTATTACTAATGTATTTTCAGATTCTAGTATATCACGTCATGCAACTTTTAGCGTAGTGGTGGATAATAAAATTTATGTTCTTGGAGGATTTAGTGCAGGAATATCATCTTCAACGGATTCATTATTTTATGTAGATTTGACTAAAGACTTTGATGCTACAAAAGTACCATGGGTAGATGGTAATAAAATACCTGTAAGAACTGCTTGGGGCGTAGGCGCTGTTGGTGGGACAAACAAATCTACAATATTCTTATTTGGTGGAATTATGGTCAGTTCAACTTCCAATGCATATAATTTCACCAATTTGCTTTATGCATATGATATACACAAAAATGTTTGGTATACACCAGGAACAACAGGAATTATCCCCATGAATCGTCGAGAAAGCAGTATTGTGGTGGATGATAAAGGAAAATTATATATTTTTGGTGGATTGGCAGATGAATTTACTGGATCTCCTAACTTTATCATTTTTTACGATATATATACTTTGAATACAGCAGATCTGACTTGGGGTCGAGTCTCTGCAATTGATCCACCATTACCAACTTGTGATCATACTTCAACTTTATTACCTGATGGTAGAATTGTAATTATCGGTGGAAGAGAATCAAATGATACTAGCGGTCTGATTCTTCGTGAAGTTGACATATATAAAGTATGCATTTATCTTTATAATTTGAATTTATATATATATATATATTTATTTATTTATTTATTTATTTATTTATTTATTTATTTATTCAAATATGTTTATTTTGTAGATAAAAATTTTTAATACAAAAGATTTACAATGGACAATTATGACAACCACTGGTTCACAAACAATTCAACCTCGATATGGTCATACGGCAGTACTAGGTAATTAATTTTATTTATTTTAATTTTTTTGAGAATATAAACAATTTTTTTAATATCACAATGTATGCATACACAGCAAATAATACAAATATAATTGTTTATGGTGGTATGAGATATCCAGCACAAACCACAACATTTCCTGAACTTCTTGTACTGGACATCAGCACAAATCCCTTCCAATGGTCTACACCCAAATTTTCACTTGATAATCGTGCTCCACCTCTAACAATGCATGTAGCTAATTTAATTGGAAATCAAATGATAATAAGTTTTGGTAAGTTTTTCCTTTAAAAACAAATTTTTATTCTTTCCAACCTAAAATTTATTAATATAAAATAAAATTACATACATATATATATAGGGAATGTTACAAATAATGACACAAATCCAAAATCATCTAGTGCAGACATTCATATACTTGATATTAAAGATTATAGTTGGAAATCAAGTTATTCAGCATCTGAAGCAAATTTAGCACCAACACCACCAACACCATCAGCATCATCAATATCACAACCAGAAACATCACCAACATCATCATCATCAGAAATTACTGTTGAAATATTAGTGATAGTACTTCCAATTTTAGCTGGATTAATAATAATTGTGGCGGCATCATTTATTATTATAAGATATCGAAGGAAAAAGAATGAAAATATTATAGAGATACCGAGTGAACAACAACTTCTACAACACGAAATTCTAATCCAAAACCAATTTTTACTTAATCAACAATGATATTGCAAGCCATCGATATAACAACAACAACAACAACAACAATAATGATGATAATATGGTTATAATTATTATTGACCATAATACTGTATTTATAAAATTTAATAATAACACATATTTATTTTATCACAACTCCATTCAAATACCATCATTATATTTGTGCCTATTGTTTTGTGATGAGTTGTTCTTGACATTCTATTTGGGAGTATTTATTCTACAAAAATATTCCTCTGATCTTGAACGTATAATATTGGATATCCAGTTTTAGAAACTTTGTACAAGGGTTTTTAATTCCTGATATATAGAGTTGGATGGTAAATTCCATTATTATAATTTTTATTGAAAATCTGTGTTATAATTAATACAGTTGAAATTCTATTATTATATGTTCCGTAACAAGGTTATACTGTATTCCCATTTTTCATTTAATCCAAAATTAGACAAAGTGAACCATTATGTTAATTAGTCCAAATTAGGTAAGTACCAGGTTTTTCTTTTACCCCATTTTATTGTACACAAGATTCTGTGACATTCACACATGTTCCCAAAGGAAAGTAAACTAAAAAATTACCAATATCAAGGTTTTCTTACCTTCTTTTCAAATTCTTTCAAACTCTTTTGATTTCTTCATTACTAGTATTCTTTTCTTCTTTCAAGTTACTAGATGGAGAAGTTGCAAACACTCATCTCAGGTTACAATTGCCTTCTTTTTGCTGTTCAATTCGTTTGATTAAACAATGGAGGCAATTGGTGTTGACATGTATTTCTTTTTATTTTTAAATTTATAAAATTAATTATACCCTACTTTGTCCATTTTCCAGTAGTGTAACTATCTCTTAAAATTTACAAAGAGAGGATAATGATATTAAGACCATGCAAAATTAAACCTTTAAGGAAAATGAATAAATTTATTTTCTCCTTCCTGATTGTACACAATTGTAATTCCTTAAAAATCATCCTGAAAAATAAAAATTAAATCTAGCTTATTAAATTTAGGTGTTAGATTTAATGAATCTTTTGGATTTGAAGGTTTGGTTCACCTTGAGCTATTTTCAAGTTGTATTGGGATGTATCTTTAGGTATAAATCACAATTTAGAAAGGCCTAAATTTAACCCAAATTCCACTACCAAACAACTTTTGCCTGCAAATAACCTGATTAATAACCTGATTGAAATTTACACATAACAAGTCTGAAAGTTCTCTAACTACCTTATATTAAGCTCTCCTTTTGTAATAATGGTCATGATGACCATAGTGATGCAAATGTATAGTAACTTGTTATATTAAAAAGGTTTTATATAAAATCTTGAACTTGCAAACCATACTAGGCACCATTCCCACTATACTGAAAATCTCCTAGATAATTCGACCAGTTATGAATTCTTGTTGCACTTTTGGGTCACAAAGATTATGAACACACGAAAGACTTTAAAAGCTCTTCAACAAGAAAAAAAGCCCAAATGCAATGTCAATAAAATTTACAGTCTCATATCCTTCAGGCTCACTAGATTGGATTAACCTTTTCTTTTGGAAGATATCATTAAAATTATTTTGATTTTTTAATTTTTGAACTCAATTGTAATTTTAAAATCAAATAATAGATGAAACAGTCCATGTTTTGATGCTAGAAGAAAAATACAAGTGAAGTGCCAATTGGTGGGAAGAAAAATATGTTGTTCGAAAGGTTTGAAATTAGATATGATGAAACTTTTAAAGACAATATTAATAAATTTACTGGTGAATTAGAATCATATTTAAATCAATGTACAAATTAAATTATTTTTCAGAAAGTACTATCCTATAGCCTATTTTAACCCATTCTGCACAACAAGGATTACCACTAGTACCCAGTACAGTAATTTATTGTGTATACTTTGATTGGTCTTGAGTGCTATATGTACTGTGGATGCTGTTTAATGTACAGAGCATTATTTAGTACAACCGCAGTAAGAAACAGTTCCAGTTGCAGTATATGAAACGATTAATTGCTTAATTTGAGTTCAATGCAGTTTACGGATGGATACATTTATATCGTTTATCATTTATCATTCATTATAAATTTTGGCGAGATCAGAAGTTGGTTATACAATAGAATATTCAGATTTTTATTCTGATAAAAAGGCGTTCATAATGTTGACATCGCTTGAATTTTTTTATCCTTAATTAGTTTATTTTTTTATCTTTCATATCGATTACATTAATTTAGACATATATCATTTAATTTGGATGGTTACAAATTTTGTTATCCGCAAAAAATATCCGCAATCGCTAAATCACCGATAAAATTGGATATTTTCATGATGTTGCGTAAAATTGCGGATATTTTTGCGGATAACTACACGATTATTCAGATATTTGAATTTAAAATTTTCTTAAACAATAATTTTTTAAACTTACAGAGGGAAAATGTCATTTGAAAGATTATTATCACCAGACAGAAAAGAATTTGTGGATGAAATTTATGGTAATGCTAAGGCAAACACGCCTAATCTAAAAAAAAATTTTATACAAATAGATAAAGGAAATAAAGAGCTTTTAGAAAAAGAAAAAAAAGAAAAAGTAGAATGTGAAAAGTGTAAATTCACAAGATACCCGGGCAGATATTGCGAAAATTGTATTAATCTGCTGCACCCACAAAGTCATGATAATATATTAATACAAGATAGCAATTGTTATATTACAGATTTAGGATTGTGTGTACCAGTTTATGATATGTCATCAACTAAAATCTATGGGGTTATACCATATATTGCACCAAAGATTTTTCAAGAGAAAAATTCCACAAAAGAATCCGATATTTATAGTGTTGGAATGCCGGAGTGGAAAATATTTGCAGGAAATCGACCATTTGACAAGGCTAATGATTCTCAATTGACTCCTGATGTTCGCAAAGAATTTTGTATATATGCTCAAAATAAATTAAAAGTTTATAAAGCTGATAATAATTCAATTAAAAGAATTTTCAAATTATCCGATCAACAATACCAACCGCGTTTATTTGAATATAATACAAGCAGAATATTAGATGGTCGAACTGAAGAATCTTATGATATAGATGAAAATTTAAAAACTGATTTTAATTTGAGCATTAATAATAATGATGATGGAGGTGGTAGTTCTAATGACAGTGATTCACATCATGTATACCAAAAAAAAATATGGTGTGATTCTGGTAATTCGATGTTATCTGAAGATATCTTAAATAATAAAGGTGATTTGAATTCATCGATTGGAATTTGCTAGTTATTAAATTATTATTAATTATATTAACATGATTAGATTCTAGCGCTAATAGTATAGGAAAATATACCGAAAGAATTAGTGATGAACTGACATCTTGTTCAAGCAGAAAATTAGATGATTATAGTCCTAAGTCAAAAGAATTAAAAGGTTTATTTAATACAGATGAATTAAATAATTCATTGATCGAAATTGAAAACAATATAGGAACAAAGTATCCAGCAATCATCATCGAAGCGCTTGATACGTTGACAGCGAATGATGCAAACGAAGAGGATGAAAGGAAATATGTCACAAACGCTTGTTCTCGCTGTAAAAAAAGACACATAAAGTGTGATGATCATGAACCTTCATGCAAGAATTGCGAAGAAAAAGGTTTTGCTTGCAAACGTATTCCACCAACTATTGTACGTGGCCGTCCCCTGGGTTTACTTAATGGTCAGGGAAAATGGAAAAAGAAAAATGGAAATAATGGAGCCGAGAAAAAACCTAGACAAGCTAGAAGAAGACGGAAAGAATTAACTAAACAACTTAATAAAGGCAGTGCTGATTCTGATGGAGATTCATCAATTTCCAATATTCACGACTTGGCATTTCCATATACTTGTGATAACAATAACAATAATAACCTTGCCTTTGGAAATGACGTTCAGAATCCGCTAAATGATTTTAGCAACTTCGATCAATTCAACTCTGATTTTTTTTCTCCCCAAACTCAACCTGGAAACTTTAGCAATTATGATTTTGATCCAAATGCATCATTGATTACTGATATATCTATTAATTCTACGATTACCACCGTTACGAACACTGATTTTGATCCTATTAATCTTGCTATTAATAGCTATGGTGGAAGAGATAATTCACAAGATCTAGAACAATACTGTAATTCGTTAGTGCACGGTTTGCCAGCACCGACTGGACTATTTAATATTAATATTCCTTCATTTACGAACGAACAATATTTGAAAGCTGCAGCACTTATTTCAAGTACAAACGCTGCAATAAATGTAGCAACACCAACACCAATTATTAATAATTACGATCCTCTTGGAGATTTATCCCAAGATTTAGCTCCAAATTTTAATGCTGAATCAGAAAAATGGTTTAATGAAAATAACGAAGAAATAACAAGATTATTCCAAAAATAAAAAATAAAATAAAATCGTAAACTAATCAAATTTTTCACTTTTATTTTTTTTTCAGAAATAATTTTAAAAATAAATTTTCATTTTATTTTTTCACTTTCAATATACAGTTTACTCGCTCTCTATAACGAACCTCCTGTTCCAGCAGAAAATGACCGTTATAACGTTAGATCATCATCATTTTGCCGGTCATCACACGGACAAAATTTTATATAGAAAATTAAATTGTAATCAATAAAATTTGAATAAACATAAAAGTATAATAAATGGAATATTAAAAAAATGATAAATGAAAATAGAAAATGGTTTTTTTTATATAATAATGAATAACTTAAAAAAGTTGTCTGAATTGATTTTCCTTTTTTATTAATATTAATAATTCCTACATTATTGTAAATCATCAGGATTGCTGTTTTAATATACAAAATATAATTTTTCTATCGCCAATAAAACCTCTTTATTTGGAACAGACAAAGCTTCTTCTTATTTATTAGTCTTACTCGTTTGAGATAATTTTTGTCTTTCAATAATAAAAAATAAAATTATTATTGTGATACAGTTCGTTATATACAGAGAGAAATAGTTTATCAATTGGGCAATCAGACCCAAAGGCGTAGATTAGATAAGATCATGTACCATATTCGGACATTCATGCATTCTCCTTAAAAAATATGTAAGTGAGTATTGTCATTGGAATACAAGGTACTCCTGTTAAAATGACATTCCCAAAGATAATAATTTTCATTATGACCATTCCACGTGATATATATAGCACTTTTCAACAACACATCACGTGGAACCAATTTAGTGCAGGTTTGTATTACATAAAAATGCGCACATTTTGTTATATAATCAATAAATTTATTTTTCAAAATTAAATCTGGACCATTTAATCAATGTGATATTTAAACATTTATAGTATCTCTTTTGCGAATAATCAATTATTCAATGATCAATTAATATACAATTGTAAGATTTTTTTTTTATTTTTCATTTTTTTATAAAGAATAAATTTATAAAGTTTTAAATTTGTAATCCACCACTTCATTTTGGGTCACAATGGTTTTTTTATTCTAAATTTCTATCAGCAATTAAATAACTTTATTCTCCAAATGCTTTGTTCTTTATTATTATTCATTCATCCGTTCATTTATTCATTTATTCATATACATATTCGTTACCTTTTTAGTCTGGCAGGTTTTCCTGATATGTTAAAAAAAAAAAAATCCAATGTTTGATTGACAATATTTTAAAACTGATGGAATTAAGTCACGAGATGGTTGACTATCTAGAACTTAATCGTCCTAAAACACTTAGAGTGGATATCCTATTTGTTCAAATAATAGCAATTCGGATATCCTATTATTTTATGGCTGACTGACCTAGAAACCCTTGGCCTATCAAATCCTTGAACATTAGTATATTTAACCAGTCATACTTTATTATAAGAAGGAAGAATTTATGTTTCATAAAGTAGGATTTTTTTAAGGCAAAAAAGTCCTTGAATAATTTCTACTATGCCAAGTAGAATGTCTTTGTAGAATAACAAACCATTTGCAAATAATTAATTAGCATTTCAAAAGCATTTGTGTATTTAAGGACTTAAATTCTTATAATAAATAAACTGTGCTCTTGCAAAAACTCTCAGTTTACTGAGAAGTAAATTATCTAATCGACTGGGACTCTAAACTATTATATTACTTCTGGTGGTTTGTTTGTATATAATAATTTAATTCAATTTAATATCAACAAAGCTTTATGATCCAAGCTTTAATACTAAAGAGGGTGGAAATTAGATGGCACTTAATAGCAAATCATTTGACACTAATAAAATTGATGATTCAAAATACAAAGATGTAACCAATCACTCGGTGGATTCTTTGTTGTACTGTTAACAAAGCCAAATATACTTGAATATGTTGATATTAATTTATCATTCTAAATTGCATCCGAATCACTTTTTTGTTTATTTGTCAAAAATCTGTGTGTCCGTCCATGTTAGAATAATAATGCTTACAAATAGTAGAATTCTTGGAAATGTTTTCATTTAATTTGTTGAAAAAAAAAACAGTATTAGAGTTTAACCGGTTTAACCAGTGGATCTCTATTATGCCAGAATATTATAGAACCACATTATATTAATTTATAGGACATATACATCATTTAAAACGAGTCTGATAGAATCTTTCAGCAGTTGTATTTGATAATTTTGGTAGCTGTCTAAGCAGTATGATGAAAAATATAATTACATCACACATCATACAAATGGGGAAACTGTAAATAATAATAATAATAATAATAATAATAATAACAATAATAGTAATAAAATAAAAGTTTCTTGCGACTAGATAAACATTGGCTTTCTGAATGTTAAGCCATAATTTTTTACCTTTATTATTATAAGCCATTAATTGAAATTACTTCTATTTAAACTGCAAAATTTTGTATTAACAATCAGGCACATTTGATTCTCGATGCACAAATTCTTTGTAATAATAATAAACAATTACTTACGAAACCAATCATCTTTACGGAATTACAGTTTTCAAACTTTCTTGCTGTAGTATTATTTAGTAATAATAATTAATTTTTAGAACAGTGATCCCGTAATTATTACTGAATTACGGTGCCAAGTATACACATTGTATAAATCCTTCAACAACTGATATTACGAAGCGCACAAAAAAGTGTGAAATTAGTCAAAAATCGAAATAATTGAAAATATGATGATACTAAAACCAAGTGGACAACCGCTCTGCAGAGTTTGGCATCTATATATAAAGATGCGAGAGTGCCTTACAGATTAATTTTTATCTCATTAATTATACTTGGTTTTCTTTAGATTTTGGAAAAGAATTCTTAAAAGATTCAATTAAAACTTACAGATTATTTTATACAATTAACAGACCTCAGAATATACAAAATGTATGCAGTTTGAATTTGTCATAATTTGTTAGGTTATTTATTTCTTTATTTTTTAATTCTCTATTTGTTATTGTAAAGGTTTGGAAACTGAAAATATTATCATAGAATAATTGATTTATGGGCAAGTATGGGTGGCAGTAAATATTTACCTAGACGATTAGTTGCTCAACCAGCAAGTGACATAGAAATCATGAATTTTATTAACAAAAAAAAAATTTTTTGAATCCTAATTTGTATTATCATTAAAATTATTTTCGATGATCCAATTTAACAACTTCACTTCATATATAATCTAGAAGCAGAAGAAGTTGTTAACAAAAGAAAACTTTAAACCCATAATCAGCATGTTTTTGAAAAATATTAATTAATTAATTTATACATTCGGTGTGGCTAGATTTGATTGTTTTGTATTTATTTCTTTGAAGAAAAGTTTCAATGAAACAGATTTTAAAGGCATTAAAAAAAATTTGATTATTTATAGCCGACAAAAATACTTTAAAATAAGGAGATTGTAAGTTTTAATAATAAATAATTTATTAAGCAACCAACGACAATTTCATCAAATCATTGCCAGAAAATAAATATCTGAATGCCCCCCCCCCCAATCTCTCTGCAAAATTGACTGCTATAATCCTAATGTGCAAGGGGTGGTACTCAAATCAGTAATTTGGATTATCAAAACCAATCCAAGGATCTACATTCTCAAAACATGAGGTTCAACCTTTTTAACAGAGGGTGTCTGGGTAGTTTGGTGGTTATGTGTAAACCCAATTTTAATTAGTAGATTGGGTTATGGTTTACCGGTAAGAGGTTTAACCTTAGGATCGACGTCTCAAATAGTAAGAGGTTAACCCTTGTTGTAGATCCTTGGATTGGCTGAAAAAGAAAAAAAAAAAGAATCTAAATTGATACATTGTGTAATAATAAGCAAGTTGGTTAATTTGTTGTGAAATAAACTTTGATGTAACTAATTATGTAATTATAGATTTTTTTTCTAAAATCAAAAAATCATTCAAGTAATTTAATTATCGAAATAAATAAATAAATAAATAAATAAAATAAATACTCGCCTAATTATTTTTGCTCTTCTTTTTCACCTTTTTTTTTCTTTTTTTTTTTAAAAAAAAAAAAAAGTATAAAACTATTGTTATATTAAAATAGCGAAAAATGAACGCTCTTTTAATTTTGATCGTCGTCATAATCAATTTTAGTAATTTAATATTGTCCGAAACATGTTATGACATGCCTGATTTTTTACATCCAATGGTTAGAACACAATCCGATTGTAAAATTGTCAAGAATAATGATCTAACTAATAATTATTTAGTAAACGATACTGCAAATACAATTCAAGTTCAATTTTCATGCGGAGTTTCTAACGAAACAATTTGTAATAATGCAAAGTTAGGATTTGATAGAGCAGTAAAAATTTTTCCGACATTTTTAGTATTGAAGGCACCCATAATTTTAAAAGCTGTATTTGGTGACTTATGTCCAACTTGTACCGGAAATGAAGTAGGACCATTAGGTAATAATAATAATTAATCAGCAATTTTAATTAATAATTATGATTACTTCCTAATATTTAATAATTAATACATAAGGCAGTGCCGGTCCTTCTAGATTTATTCCATTAAATGATACTGATAATATTACTCGTCTTTATCCTCAAGCACTTGTAAAACAATTAAACTTACCTGAGGCACCTGAGTTTTTAAGTGTTGATATTATTGCAGGATTTAGGTAATGATTTTTTTATTTTCTCACTTCACACACACACACACACACACACACACACTCTCTCTCTCTCTCTCTCTCTCTCTCACTCATTCGCATACACACATACACATGTGCATACATACGCATATATATTTTGAATGAATAAATAAATTTAGTACAAGAGCAAATTTTTGGTTTGAAGGAGATCCACCAATCGGAGCAACTCAAGTAGACTTTGTATTGGTGGTAATGCATGAAATTATTCACGGTTTAGGACTTGTTCATACATGGAGAGATCATTTTAGTCTGTCTGCTTTATCGCCAATCCCAGTTGTCATAAATAACACTCAATCATTCAAACTGCTTGGATTCGTTGAAACAGTATTTGATAAAAACATGATACTGCTACAACAAGGTTCACCAACGAATGTTACAAGCATGAGCAACCTCACTGTGGAGCTCAATAAGTTTTCCGGGATCAATAAAACTTATCCTAGCTATCTAGAATTTGTAACTGAATGGACAAATTCAAGCCAATACCAGATAACCAAAGATATATTTACGGCCGCAACCACACCTCAAGACGTAGCATTTTTATCACACACTAATACACAAATTATGTTAGAAACTGCGATACCTTATACTCCTGGTTCAACGTTAGGACATTTAAGTGCCATAAGTTTTAATAAAACTGCAGATTTGATTATGTTATGGAGAGCAATTCGTGGTGCCACTGTAGAATCATTGAGCCAATTTAACGGTGGATATCAAGGAGGTCCAATAGGTCCAAATATAAAATTGCTATTGGAAACGTTGGGGTAAATATCTCCTTCTTCTCTTTTTTTAAATAATTTGCAATCTTATGAATGTTTTTTCAACGGAGGTTTTTTTTTTTCAATAATAAATTTTTAGGTATACACTTCAGGAAGGTACACTCTCGCAGTCAACTGTAACAGATAAACCACAAACAGTTCCAAACAATACAGACATTAGCAATATTTCAATTTCGTCTAAAATTTCGCAGAATGTTTATATAATAAATATTATTACGATTACCATCATCATATTCAATGTTTTTAACTATAAATTGTTGTTATAATAAAAAAATATTCAAAATTTGGAGCGCATAGATTACATACATAATAATAACATAGCAGTATAGACATGGATTATTTATTATCT
>CAUDNR010004179.1:3191-43129 GCA_958430865.1 Entrophospora sp. SA101 | reverse complement strand
GTAAATTTGTACTACGACAAAATTAGCGCATATGGATAATTATTAAGCAATTTATTACGTTTCAAAAAAAAAAAAAAAAAAAGCTTGAATTAAATCTGTTATCTGCAACGCGGTCATGGGATCTAGAAATGGAATATTCTGTTTTTTATTATAATTAACATTGCATTGCATGTACATGTTTTCTAGAACGTGGCAACAACACGTTGCTGATTCTGAAACCTTAATAGTAATAGTAACAATATTGAAGAATAATCTCGCATTATTTGAATAGATCTACAAACTGTGTGCATAAATGGGAAATTAGAGTTCAATGAAATAATCTACTCTTAGGTATTAGTAGTAGTAGTAATAGTAGCGTTGTCATCATTGTATAAATTTAGTAATAAACACCACAATAAATAAATGATATGTTAATCTCAAGTTTACATACTACAAAACTTGATCGCAACAGTCTTTCCGAAGGAACAGATCAATAAGAAACTGTTATTATTGTTGTGATTTGTAGATAAAGACGTGGATAATAAAAATAAGATTACACAAAAATTTTTCAATTTTATAATCCATTGCATAATAATAAAATATTTGTTCTTGATCAAGAACGTGCAGCACATTGTTCAAATTCTTGTTAACTATAATTAGCAAAAATATATCAATAATAATCTCTTTTTTGAATTTAAAATATCAATTCAAACAACATTTTCAAATACAACTCCATATAAGAACATTATGTAAAAAACCTTTCAATAGAAACGCCTATTTTGAGAACCTTTTACTATAAATAGAAAAATACCTCTATCTAAGAACAACCTCTGTGAGAACATTTTTAGAAAAATTTACTATGTTCCCAACGGGATTTTTATATGGAGGTACAGCCATATGTGAATTTTTTTTTCGTATAAGTGTGTTCGCTTTTTTTCAAACGAATAAAATAAAAAATTTTAATCCTTACGAGAAAAAAATCAATTCGTCCGCGATATCACATTCATTTAATTATTTACTTTGAAAAAAAAAAAAATGTCTTTAAATTTCAAAGATAGAAAACTACATTCATTATTTATTGTAATATTGATTATTACAAATGTATTTTCAGACTCTAGTATCTCTCGTCACGCAGCTTTTAGCGTAGTGGTTGATAATAAAATTTATGTTCTTGGAGGATTTAGTGCAGGAATATCATCTTCAACGGATTCATTATTTTATGTAGATTTGACTAAAGATTTTGATGCTACAAAGGTACCATGGGTAGATGGTGATAAAATACCTGTAAGAACTGCTTGGGGCGTAGGCGCTGTTGGTGGGACAAACAAATCTACAATATTCTTATTTGGTGGAATTATGGTCAGTTCAACTTCCAATGCATATAATTTCACCAATTTGCTTTATGCATATGATATACACAAAAATGTTTGGTATACACCAGGAACAACAGGAATTATCCCCATGAATCGTCGAGAAAGCAGTATTGTGGTGGATGATAAAGGAAAATTATATATTTTTGGTGGATTGGCAGATGAATTTACTGGATCTCCTAACTTTATCATTTTTTACGATATATATACTTTGAATACAGCAGATCTGACTTGGGGTCGAGTCTCTGCAATTGATCCACCATTACCAACTTGTGATCATACTTCAACTTTATTACCTGATGGTAGAATTGTAATTATCGGTGGAAGAGAATCAAATGATACTAGCGGTCTGATTCTTCGTGAAGTTGACATATATAAAGTATGCATTTATCTTTATAATTTGAATTTATATATATATATATATTTATTTATTTATTTATTTATTTATTTATTTATTTATTTATTCAAATATGTTTATTTTGTAGATAAAAATTTTTAATACAAAAGATTTACAATGGACAATTATGACAACCACTGGTTCACAAACAATTCAACCTCGATATGGTCATACGGCAGTACTAGGTAATTAATTTTATTTATTTTAATTTTTTTGAAAATATAAACAATTTTTTTAATATCACAATGTATGCATACACAGCAAATAATACAAATATAATTGTTTATGGTGGTATGAGATATCCAGAAAAAACCACAGCATTTCCTGAACTTCTTGTACTGGACATCAGCACAAATCCCTTCCAATGGTCTACACCCAAATTTTCACTTGATAATCGTGCTCCACCTCTAACAATGCATGTAGCTAATTTAATTGGAAATCAAATGATAATAAGTTTTGGTAAGTTTTTCCTTTAAAAACAAATTTTTATTCTTTCCAACCTAAAATTTATTAATATAAAATAAAATTACATACATATATATATAGGGAATGTTACAAATAATGACACAAATCCAAAATCATCTAGTGCAGACATTCATATACTTGATATTAAAGATTATAGTTGGAAATCAAGTTATTCAGCATCTGAAGCAAATTTAGCACCAACACCACCAACACCATCAGCATCATCAATATCACAACCAGAAACATCACCAACATCATCATCATCAGAAATTACTGTTGAAATATTAGTGATAGTACTTCCAATTTTAGCTGGATTAATAATAATTGTGGCGGCATCATTTATTATTATAAGATATCGAAGGAAAAAGAATGAAAATATTATAGAGATACCGAGTGAACAACAACTTCTACAACACGAAATTCTAATCCAAAACCAATTTTTACTTAATCAACAATGATATTGCAAGCCATCGATATAACAACAACAACAACAACAACAATAATGATGATAATATGGTTATAATTATTATTGACCATAATACTGTATTTATAAAATTTAATAATAACACATATTTATTTTATCACAACTCCATTCAAATACCATCATTATATTTGTGCCTATTGTTTTGTGATGAGTTGTTCTTGACATTCTATTTGGGAGTATTTATTCTACAAAAATATTCCTCTGATCTTGAACGTATAATATTGGATATCCAGTTTTAGAAACTTTGTACAAGGGTTTTTAATTCCTGATATATAGAGTTGGATGGTAAATTCCATTATTATAATTTTTATTGAAAATCTGTGTTATAATTAATACAGTTGAAATTCTATTATTATATGTTCCGTAACAAGGTTATACTGTATTCCCATTTTTCATTTAATCCAAAATTAGACAAAGTGAACCATTATGTTAATTAGTCCAAATTAGGTAAGTACCAGGTTTTTCTTTTACCCCATTTTATTGTACACAAGATTCTGTGACATTCACACATGTTCCCAAAGGAAAGTAAACTAAAAAATTACCAATATCAAGGTTTTCTTACCTTCTTTTCAAATTCTTTCAAACTCTTTTGATTTCTTCATTACTAGTATTCTTTTCTTCTTTCAAGTTACTAGATGGAGAAGTTGCAAACACTCATCTCAGGTTACAATTGCCTTCTTTTTGCTGTTCAATTCGTTTGATTAAACAATGGAGGCAATTGGTGTTGACATGTATTTCTTTTTATTTTTAAATTTATAAAATTAATTATACCCTACTTTGTCCATTTTCCAGTAGTGTAACTATCTCTTAAAATTTACAAAGAGAGGATAATGATATTAAGACCATGCAAAATTAAACCTTTAAGGAAAATGAATAAATTTATTTTCTCCTTCCTGATTGTACACAATTGTAATTCCTTAAAAATCATCCTGAAAAATAAAAATTAAATCTAGCTTATTAAATTTAGGTGTTAGATTTAATGAATCTTTTGGATTTGAAGGTTTGGTTCACCTTGAGCTATTTTCAAGTTGTATTGGGATGTATCTTTAGGTATAAATCACAATTTAGAAAGGCCTAAATTTAACCCAAATTCCACTACCAAACAACTTTTGCCTGCAAATAACCTGATTAATAACCTGATTGAAATTTACACATAACAAGTCTGAAAGTTCTCTAACTACCTTATATTAAGCTCTCCTTTTGTAATAATGGTCATGATGACCATAGTGATGCAAATGTATAGTAACTTGTTATATTAAAAAGGTTTTATATAAAATCTTGAACTTGCAAACCATACTAGGCACCATTCCCACTATACTGAAAATCTCCTAGATAATTCGACCAGTTATGAATTCTTGTTGCACTTTTGGGTCACAAAGATTATGAACACACGAAAGACTTTAAAAGCTCTTCAACAAGAAAAAAAGCCCAAATGCAATGTCAATAAAATTTACAGTCTCATATCCTTCAGGCTCACTAGATTGGATTAACCTTTTCTTTTGGAAGATATCATTAAAATTATTTTGATTTTTTAATTTTTGAACTCAATTGTAATTTTAAAATCAAATAATAGATGAAACAGTCCATGTTTTGATGCTAGAAGAAAAATACAAGTGAAGTGCCAATTGGTGGGAAGAAAAATATGTTGTTCGAAAGGTTTGAAATTAGATATGATGAAACTTTTAAAGACAATATTAATAAATTTACTGGTGAATTAGAATCATATTTAAATCAATGTACAAATTAAATTATTTTTCAGAAAGTACTATCCTATAGCCTATTTTAACCCATTCTGCACAACAAGGATTACCACTAGTACCCAGTACAGTAATTTATTGTGTATACTTTGATTGGTCTTGAGTGCTATATGTACTGTGGATGCTGTTTAATGTACAGAGCATTATTTAGTACAACCGCAGTAAGAAACAGTTCCAGTTGCAGTATATGAAACGATTAATTGCTTAATTTGAGTTCAATGCAGTTTACGGATGGATACATTTATATCGTTTATCATTTATCATTCATTATAAATTTTGGCGAGATCAGAAGTTGGTTATACAATAGAATATTCAGATTTTTATTCTGATAAAAAGGCGTTCATAATGTTGACATCGCTTGAATTTTTTTATCCTTAATTAGTTTATTTTTTTATCTTTCATATCGATTACATTAATTTAGACATATATCATTTAATTTGGATGGTTACAAATTTTGTTATCCGCAAAAAATATCCGCAATCGCTAAATCACCGATAAAATTGGATATTTTCATGATGTTGCGTAAAATTGCGGATATTTTTGCGGATAACTACACGATTATTCAGATATTTGAATTTAAAATTTTCTTAAACAATAATTTTTTAAACTTACAGAGGGAAAATGTCATTTGAAAGATTATTATCACCAGACAGAAAAGAATTTGTGGATGAAATTTATGGTAATGCTAAGGCAAACACGCCTAATCTAAAAAAAAATTTTATACAAATAGATAAAGGAAATAAAGAGCTTTTAGAAAAAGAAAAAAAAGAAAAAGTAGAATGTGAAAAGTGTAAATTCACAAGATACCCGGGCAGATATTGCGAAAATTGTATTAATCTGCTGCACCCACAAAGTCATGATAATATATTAATACAAGATAGCAATTGTTATATTACAGATTTAGGATTGTGTGTACCAGTTTATGATATGTCATCAACTAAAATCTATGGGGTTATACCATATATTGCACCAAAGATTTTTCAAGAGAAAAATTCCACAAAAGAATCCGATATTTATAGTGTTGGAATGCCGGAGTGGAAAATATTTGCAGGAAATCGACCATTTGACAAGGCTAATGATTCTCAATTGACTCCTGATGTTCGCAAAGAATTTTGTATATATGCTCAAAATAAATTAAAAGTTTATAAAGCTGATAATAATTCAATTAAAAGAATTTTCAAATTATCCGATCAACAATACCAACCGCGTTTATTTGAATATAATACAAGCAGAATATTAGATGGTCGAACTGAAGAATCTTATGATATAGATGAAAATTTAAAAACTGATTTTAATTTGAGCATTAATAATAATGATGATGGAGGTGGTAGTTCTAATGACAGTGATTCACATCATGTATACCAAAAAAAAATATGGTGTGATTCTGGTAATTCGATGTTATCTGAAGATATCTTAAATAATAAAGGTGATTTGAATTCATCGATTGGAATTTGCTAGTTATTAAATTATTATTAATTATATTAACATGATTAGATTCTAGCGCTAATAGTATAGGAAAATATACCGAAAGAATTAGTGATGAACTGACATCTTGTTCAAGCAGAAAATTAGATGATTATAGTCCTAAGTCAAAAGAATTAAAAGGTTTATTTAATACAGATGAATTAAATAATTCATTGATCGAAATTGAAAACAATATAGGAACAAAGTATCCAGCAATCATCATCGAAGCGCTTGATACGTTGACAGCGAATGATGCAAACGAAGAGGATGAAAGGAAATATGTCACAAACGCTTGTTCTCGCTGTAAAAAAAGACACATAAAGTGTGATGATCATGAACCTTCATGCAAGAATTGCGAAGAAAAAGGTTTTGCTTGCAAACGTATTCCACCAACTATTGTACGTGGCCGTCCCCTGGGTTTACTTAATGGTCAGGGAAAATGGAAAAAGAAAAATGGAAATAATGGAGCCGAGAAAAAACCTAGACAAGCTAGAAGAAGACGGAAAGAATTAACTAAACAACTTAATAAAGGCAGTGCTGATTCTGATGGAGATTCATCAATTTCCAATATTCACGACTTGGCATTTCCATATACTTGTGATAACAATAACAATAATAACCTTGCCTTTGGAAATGACGTTCAGAATCCGCTAAATGATTTTAGCAACTTCGATCAATTCAACTCTGATTTTTTTTCTCCCCAAACTCAACCTGGAAACTTTAGCAATTATGATTTTGATCCAAATGCATCATTGATTACTGATATATCTATTAATTCTACGATTACCACCGTTACGAACACTGATTTTGATCCTATTAATCTTGCTATTAATAGCTATGGTGGAAGAGATAATTCACAAGATCTAGAACAATACTGTAATTCGTTAGTGCACGGTTTGCCAGCACCGACTGGACTATTTAATATTAATATTCCTTCATTTACGAACGAACAATATTTGAAAGCTGCAGCACTTATTTCAAGTACAAACGCTGCAATAAATGTAGCAACACCAACACCAATTATTAATAATTACGATCCTCTTGGAGATTTATCCCAAGATTTAGCTCCAAATTTTAATGCTGAATCAGAAAAATGGTTTAATGAAAATAACGAAGAAATAACAAGATTATTCCAAAAATAAAAAATAAAATAAAATCGTAAACTAATCAAATTTTTCACTTTTATTTTTTTTTCAGAAATAATTTTAAAAATAAATTTTCATTTTATTTTTTCACTTTCAATATACAGTTTACTCGCTCTCTATAACGAACCTCCTGTTCCAGCAGAAAATGACCGTTATAACGTTAGATCATCATCATTTTGCCGGTCATCACACGGACAAAATTTTATATAGAAAATTAAATTGTAATCAATAAAATTTGAATAAACATAAAAGTATAATAAATGGAATATTAAAAAAATGATAAATGAAAATAGAAAATGGTTTTTTTTATATAATAATGAATAACTTAAAAAAGTTGTCTGAATTGATTTTCCTTTTTTATTAATATTAATAATTCCTACATTATTGTAAATCATCAGGATTGCTGTTTTAATATACAAAATATAATTTTTCTATCGCCAATAAAACCTCTTTATTTGGAACAGACAAAGCTTCTTCTTATTTATTAGTCTTACTCGTTTGAGATAATTTTTGTCTTTCAATAATAAAAAATAAAATTATTATTGTGATACAGTTCGTTATATACAGAGAGAAATAGTTTATCAATTGGGCAATCAGACCCAAAGGCGTAGATTAGATAAGATCATGTACCATATTCGGACATTCATGCATTCTCCTTAAAAAATATGTAAGTGAGTATTGTCATTGGAATACAAGGTACTCCTGTTAAAATGACATTCCCAAAGATAATAATTTTCATTATGACCATTCCACGTGATATATATAGCACTTTTCAACAACACATCACGTGGAACCAATTTAGTGCAGGTTTGTATTACATAAAAATGCGCACATTTTGTTATATAATCAATAAATTTATTTTTCAAAATTAAATCTGGACCATTTAATCAATGTGATATTTAAACATTTATAGTATCTCTTTTGCGAATAATCAATTATTCAATGATCAATTAATATACAATTGTAAGATTTTTTTTTTATTTTTCATTTTTTTATAAAGAATAAATTTATAAAGTTTTAAATTTGTAATCCACCACTTCATTTTGGGTCACAATGGTTTTTTTATTCTAAATTTCTATCAGCAATTAAATAACTTTATTCTCCAAATGCTTTGTTCTTTATTATTATTCATTCATCCGTTCATTTATTCATTTATTCATATACATATTCGTTACCTTTTTAGTCTGGCAGGTTTTCCTGATATGTTAAAAAAAAAAAAATCCAATGTTTGATTGACAATATTTTAAAACTGATGGAATTAAGTCACGAGATGGTTGACTATCTAGAACTTAATCGTCCTAAAACACTTAGAGTGGATATCCTATTTGTTCAAATAATAGCAATTCGGATATCCTATTATTTTATGGCTGACTGACCTAGAAACCCTTGGCCTATCAAATCCTTGAACATTAGTATATTTAACCAGTCATACTTTATTATAAGAAGGAAGAATTTATGTTTCATAAAGTAGGATTTTTTTAAGGCAAAAAAGTCCTTGAATAATTTCTACTATGCCAAGTAGAATGTCTTTGTAGAATAACAAACCATTTGCAAATAATTAATTAGCATTTCAAAAGCATTTGTGTATTTAAGGACTTAAATTCTTATAATAAATAAACTGTGCTCTTGCAAAAACTCTCAGTTTACTGAGAAGTAAATTATCTAATCGACTGGGACTCTAAACTATTATATTACTTCTGGTGGTTTGTTTGTATATAATAATTTAATTCAATTTAATATCAACAAAGCTTTATGATCCAAGCTTTAATACTAAAGAGGGTGGAAATTAGATGGCACTTAATAGCAAATCATTTGACACTAATAAAATTGATGATTCAAAATACAAAGATGTAACCAATCACTCGGTGGATTCTTTGTTGTACTGTTAACAAAGCCAAATATACTTGAATATGTTGATATTAATTTATCATTCTAAATTGCATCCGAATCACTTTTTTGTTTATTTGTCAAAAATCTGTGTGTCCGTCCATGTTAGAATAATAATGCTTACAAATAGTAGAATTCTTGGAAATGTTTTCATTTAATTTGTTGAAAAAAAAAACAGTATTAGAGTTTAACCGGTTTAACCAGTGGATCTCTATTATGCCAGAATATTATAGAACCACATTATATTAATTTATAGGACATATACATCATTTAAAACGAGTCTGATAGAATCTTTCAGCAGTTGTATTTGATAATTTTGGTAGCTGTCTAAGCAGTATGATGAAAAATATAATTACATCACACATCATACAAATGGGGAAACTGTAAATAATAATAATAATAATAATAATAATAATAACAATAATAGTAATAAAATAAAAGTTTCTTGCGACTAGATAAACATTGGCTTTCTGAATGTTAAGCCATAATTTTTTACCTTTATTATTATAAGCCATTAATTGAAATTACTTCTATTTAAACTGCAAAATTTTGTATTAACAATCAGGCACATTTGATTCTCGATGCACAAATTCTTTGTAATAATAATAAACAATTACTTACGAAACCAATCATCTTTACGGAATTACAGTTTTCAAACTTTCTTGCTGTAGTATTATTTAGTAATAATAATTAATTTTTAGAACAGTGATCCCGTAATTATTACTGAATTACGGTGCCAAGTATACACATTGTATAAATCCTTCAACAACTGATATTACGAAGCGCACAAAAAAGTGTGAAATTAGTCAAAAATCGAAATAATTGAAAATATGATGATACTAAAACCAAGTGGACAACCGCTCTGCAGAGTTTGGCATCTATATATAAAGATGCGAGAGTGCCTTACAGATTAATTTTTATCTCATTAATTATACTTGGTTTTCTTTAGATTTTGGAAAAGAATTCTTAAAAGATTCAATTAAAACTTACAGATTATTTTATACAATTAACAGACCTCAGAATATACAAAATGTATGCAGTTTGAATTTGTCATAATTTGTTAGGTTATTTATTTCTTTATTTTTTAATTCTCTATTTGTTATTGTAAAGGTTTGGAAACTGAAAATATTATCATAGAATAATTGATTTATGGGCAAGTATGGGTGGCAGTAAATATTTACCTAGACGATTAGTTGCTCAACCAGCAAGTGACATAGAAATCATGAATTTTATTAACAAAAAAAAAATTTTTTGAATCCTAATTTGTATTATCATTAAAATTATTTTCGATGATCCAATTTAACAACTTCACTTCATATATAATCTAGAAGCAGAAGAAGTTGTTAACAAAAGAAAACTTTAAACCCATAATCAGCATGTTTTTGAAAAATATTAATTAATTAATTTATACATTCGGTGTGGCTAGATTTGATTGTTTTGTATTTATTTCTTTGAAGAAAAGTTTCAATGAAACAGATTTTAAAGGCATTAAAAAAAATTTGATTATTTATAGCCGACAAAAATACTTTAAAATAAGGAGATTGTAAGTTTTAATAATAAATAATTTATTAAGCAACCAACGACAATTTCATCAAATCATTGCCAGAAAATAAATATCTGAATGCCCCCCCCCCCCAATCTCTCTGCAAAATTGACTGCTATAATCCTAATGTGCAAGGGGTGGTACTCAAATCAGTAATTTGGATTATCAAAACCAATCCAAGGATCTACATTCTCAAAACATGAGGTTCAACCTTTTTAACAGAGGGTGTCTGGGTAGTTTGGTGGTTATGTGTAAACCCAATTTTAATTAGTAGATTGGGTTATGGTTTACCGGTAAGAGGTTTAACCTTAGGATCGACGTCTCAAATAGTAAGAGGTTAACCCTTGTTGTAGATCCTTGGATTGGCTGAAAAAGAAAAAAAAAAAGAATCTAAATTGATACATTGTGTAATAATAAGCAAGTTGGTTAATTTGTTGTGAAATAAACTTTGATGTAACTAATTATGTAATTATAGATTTTTTTTCTAAAATCAAAAAATCATTCAAGTAATTTAATTATCGAAATAAATAAATAAATAAATAAATAAAATAAATACTCGCCTAATTATTTTTGCTCTTCTTTTTCACCTTTTTTTTTCTTTTTTTTTTTAAAAAAAAAAAAAAGTATAAAACTATTGTTATATTAAAATAGCGAAAAATGAACGCTCTTTTAATTTTGATCGTCGTCATAATCAATTTTAGTAATTTAATATTGTCCGAAACATGTTATGACATGCCTGATTTTTTACATCCAATGGTTAGAACACAATCCGATTGTAAAATTGTCAAGAATAATGATCTAACTAATAATTATTTAGTAAACGATACTGCAAATACAATTCAAGTTCAATTTTCATGCGGAGTTTCTAACGAAACAATTTGTAATAATGCAAAGTTAGGATTTGATAGAGCAGTAAAAATTTTTCCGACATTTTTAGTATTGAAGGCACCCATAATTTTAAAAGCTGTATTTGGTGACTTATGTCCAACTTGTACCGGAAATGAAGTAGGACCATTAGGTAATAATAATAATTAATCAGCAATTTTAATTAATAATTATGATTACTTCCTAATATTTAATAATTAATACATAAGGCAGTGCCGGTCCTTCTAGATTTATTCCATTAAATGATACTGATAATATTACTCGTCTTTATCCTCAAGCACTTGTAAAACAATTAAACTTACCTGAGGCACCTGAGTTTTTAAGTGTTGATATTATTGCAGGATTTAGGTAATGATTTTTTTATTTTCTCACTTCACACACACACACACACACACACACACACTCTCTCTCTCTCTCTCTCTCTCTCTCACTCATTCGCATACACACATACACATGTGCATACATACGCATATATATTTTGAATGAATAAATAAATTTAGTACAAGAGCAAATTTTTGGTTTGAAGGAGATCCACCAATCGGAGCAACTCAAGTAGACTTTGTATTGGTGGTAATGCATGAAATTATTCACGGTTTAGGACTTGTTCATACATGGAGAGATCATTTTAGTCTGTCTGCTTTATCGCCAATCCCAGTTGTCATAAATAACACTCAATCATTCAAACTGCTTGGATTCGTTGAAACAGTATTTGATAAAAACATGATACTGCTACAACAAGGTTCACCAACGAATGTTACAAGCATGAGCAACCTCACTGTGGAGCTCAATAAGTTTTCCGGGATCAATAAAACTTATCCTAGCTATCTAGAATTTGTAACTGAATGGACAAATTCAAGCCAATACCAGATAACCAAAGATATATTTACGGCCGCAACCACACCTCAAGACGTAGCATTTTTATCACACACTAATACACAAATTATGTTAGAAACTGCGATACCTTATACTCCTGGTTCAACGTTAGGACATTTAAGTGCCATAAGTTTTAATAAAACTGCAGATTTGATTATGTTATGGAGAGCAATTCGTGGTGCCACTGTAGAATCATTGAGCCAATTTAACGGTGGATATCAAGGAGGTCCAATAGGTCCAAATATAAAATTGCTATTGGAAACGTTGGGGTAAATATCTCCTTCTTCTCTTTTTTTAAATAATTTGCAATCTTATGAATGTTTTTTCAACGGAGGTTTTTTTTTTTCAATAATAAATTTTTAGGTATACACTTCAGGAAGGTACACTCTCGCAGTCAACTGTAACAGATAAACCACAAACAGTTCCAAACAATACAGACATTAGCAATATTTCAATTTCGTCTAAAATTTCGCAGAATGTTTATATAATAAATATTATTACGATTACCATCATCATATTCAATGTTTTTAACTATAAATTGTTGTTATAATAAAAAAATATTCAAAATTTGGAGCGCATAGATTACATACATAATAATAACATAGCAGTATAGACATGGATTATTTATTATCTAAAATTAGTGATTTTTTGAAACAAGACCGAAAAAACCCCATTATTCGGCTGTAACACAAATTTGTCGCTCAAGAAAAATGTTTAATGTTAATTGTTTTAATTTGTGTTGTCAATTTAGCACTGTTTGACATATTTAATTAATTAACACTAAATATTAAATAATTTATTATTTAAATATCTTTTCCTTCTCTCCATTATTATTTTTCCATAAATTTCGTAAATTTTTTCTTCACATTCTTTGAAGAAAAATTTTTTATAAGTATAAATTTTTTTTTTTTTTAATTGGTGTTTCATACTTGACGCTGTGCGTAAAGTTTATAAAAGGCGTTTTTTCATTTTTGAAACATTAACTTGAAGAAAAGAACTAATTCATCCATCCACCTTATCTATCCATTAACTCCTCCATTCCTTCTTCTTCAATAATTCGACCTTTCTTTTGCTAAATACCTATTAACTTTTTTTTTACAAAAAATTCCATTAATTCCCTTCCTTTCTTCTTAATTAAGTAAAAAGAACAATAATTGCACACATTCACACATAACACGCACACACTCTTATAACATACACACACACACACACACACACACACACACACACACATACATACATACATTATAATAGATATATAAAAAGTATAAAAATGAAAATTTTATTTATATTATTTTTGATAGTCGTGGTAATTATAGCTACAATTCAACAAATTAGTGCTTTACCAGCACCTCAAGGACCTAGTGTAACTCCTGTTCCCACAAAGAGTAAAGCTGCTGATGCTAAAACAACCCCTGCACCTAAAGTCGTACAACCTAAAGTCGATCCACCTAAAGCCAATCCACCTAAAGCCGATAAACCTAATGTCGAACCACCTAAAACAGATCAACCTAAAACAGATCAACCTAAAGCCGATCAACCTAAAGCCGATCAACCTAATACTACAACTACTGATGCTAAAAAAGCACCTGAAGCCACTCCTAGTAATGGTGCTACTGCCACCACGCCTTTACAACCGCTTCCGACTACAAATCCTGCTGACGATCAGTTGATAGCAAATAGTATGTTTACTATTAATTATAATTGTGACTTGGCTGATAAAGTTGTGTGTGGTAAAGTTGAAAGATCGATTAAAAAGGCTGGAGGAATTCTAACAAAGAATTTGGCTCTTGTAAGCAAAATCAATGTGGCTGCATCCTTTAAAAGTATTTGCAAAGGATGCGATCAATATGGCAAAGGCACTGTTGCAAGTACCGTCGAATTGGTGGATGACGATGGTATGAAAAGATTGTACCCATCAGCTGTGATCAAACAATTTAATTGTGCAAAAGCTCCTGCTGGTGGTGATGACATTTTATTGGACATCAACAGTGGCCTTGGTGCTGATAAATTTCATTTTGACGATGATGCAAAAACTATTGAAGCAGGTCAACAAGATCTTACAGCCTTAGCGTTACGTGAACTCGCTCATGGTTTAGGTTTGCGTACAAGCTGGAACATCCAACCTGAACTTGCAAAGACAAAAACATTGACACCAAAATTACTATTAAAGAATGCGGGAAAGGGTGTTGAATTCTTGGGATTTGAAGAAAACGCATATGACAAAAATTTTTATGTGCAAGGTGAAGGCAAATTTTTAAAAGATTATGTAAAGGAACTTAATAAATTTTCTGGGGGTCCCGGAGCAAAATTTGCAAATCAAGGCGAATTTGTTGCAAAATTTGTTGCATCAGACCAAGGAAACATGGCTCAAACTTTAGCAAAACTCGCTACAACACCGAATTCGATTAGCTTTTTACCAAAAGATGCTCAAAAAACTGACGCAATTATTTTGGATACACAATCAAACCCTTTTAACCCAGGATTCAGTTTGGATTTCTTTGATAAAGCAACTTATGCAAAAACATCAGACTTTCTCATGACGGAGGTATTGGGTTCTACACTTGATCAATTAACCGTTGATGGTAAAGCTGTTGGCCCAAAATTAAGAGCATTATTATCTACTATGGGGTAATTATAATTTTTGGTTTTTTGATTAATTAACAATTATATTTATTAATTATATAATTTTTCTTTTTGGTAGATATCCAACATTAGAAAATAAGAATCCATTTAAAGTTTGCCCGGGAGATTTTCAATTGCCGGATCCTAAAACCGCACCCACAGCGCCCACAGCACCCACATCACCCACATCACCCACAGCACCCACGACTCCCACGACTCCCGCGACTCCCGCAACGCCCAACCCAAATCCAAATCCAAATCCAAATCCACCAGTTAATAATAATCCCACTGGTAATCCGTCTAACAATCCTACTCCTCTTCCTACTAGTGGTAATCAAGAATCAATTCAAACTACATCAACTGTAGTTAAACAAGTTACAAAAACAATTCCAGTTGTAATAACTCGAACTACAACAAATGATAATAATGTCGAAGAAGTGTCAACCGAGACATCAACTAAAGAAGATGTTCAAATTGTTACAGCAGTTGAAGTGGTAACTGTACCTAAAACAGAATCTAAAGATGTAAATAATCCAAATAATCAAGATGAAGATGAATTTGGCTCTGGTTCAAATATTTCACTAAATAAGGGTTTTATGATCATTTTTACCATAATATCTTTAGCTATGGGAAATTACATTATTTTCATATAATTGATTATATATTTGAGCTTTTAATTTATTACTATTATTCTTACTTAATTTGTATATTATAATTATAATTATTTAATTATTTGTAATTTTGGTTTTATAAGATGGTTGTGGTTAGATGGACTGGTAAAAAAAAAAGAATTTAATAATTTAATTTTTGTTCTTTAAAAAAAATTCTCAAGACATCTATATATTATTATACAATGTAACAGCTCCTCTGATAGATACCCGACCGATAAGGATATCCTCTCAACATGGAAATCCATCACACAGCCGACCTCACAAACCGTGGGGAATGGAGTTTGTACTCGATATAGTGAACCTATTTGTGCTGACTCCATTACAACCTTTTGTTTTGTAGAAAATAAGGATATTATATAATTATAATTATCATACAAGAAACATTTATACTGACTTTTAATGTTGATAACAATTCAATTGCTGTAGGCATCACCCCCAAATCATAACAGTTTCATTGCAAAATAATTTTCCCAAATGAATCATTATGTATACAGTATCATATTGAGGTCTATTGCAAATACATCACATTCAAAGCCTAGATATAAAAAAGCATGCACTCATTAATAGACACTTATCCAAGAAAACGTATAAAAGATCGTTTGTGTATATGTTACCTTCTATGCATTTGTCTAGAATGCCCTTCATTTCGCTACCAAATAAATATATTTATTGAATTCATAATAAATAACATGAATAAAATTTTAATGTTTGCAAAATCTGTTCCCCAGAGATAAATGGATCTTCATTACTAATATCAATTTCTCTAATTTTCTTTCAATTGGTACATAATAAGATCTATATTAAATTATCAAAAAAAAATTATAATACTTATTGATCAATATTTACAAAAATATCTGGAAACCATTTTCTCCAACGACGTTTATTAGGAAGTATATAAAATAATTCAATCTCTGTAATCTCTGTTATGATTTTGCCTTTTGAGCCAAAAATAAATTTTTGTTAGATCGTCAGAAAATTTGTTTTGTTTTGATTTCATTTCCATCACCAAAGACTATGTTGGCACTGATAATTGATATTGAGATATCCAACTTGTTTTCCTAACACACACATTCTACATTTTTTATTGTTGATTTACATTTAGCAATATCCATGGCTCTTGCGTGTGCTAGATCGTCAGATTATATTAAATGCAACAAAGCTTGTTACAATATAGGATTAAAACCACCATCATCTGAATAATTCGTTGTTTACATCACGAAAGGACAAAAAAAAACAAAATAGGTATATATATAATAAATATTATAATAATAATTAACATTATAGTGACATTCTTGTCGATCACATTTGATTGGTTAAAAATTGTCACAAGATATCACATAAAAATTGATTTTGATTGGCCTAAAAATCATATACGTACAAGTAGGGTTGTGTTGGTCCCAGTCCGGTCCGGTCTCGGTCCCAAAAGACCGGTCCCAAGACCAGTCTTTTAAAGACCAACACAACCCTACGTACAAGAATAATATAGCAAGTAATTATTTAATTTATGATTTACAATTTAGAATTTTATTTTTACAATGAACAATAGAATTATATTGATAATAGTATTATTAGTTGATGTTGATGTTGATATTGATTTTTTTTTCCTTTGATGGTTGTATAATGATAATTCATCATTTTAACTGTAGAATAATGTAAGCCATATCTATGTAAAAAAAAAGTGTCACCGATAATATAATTTTTTTGTTCCTCATACCCTTTTTTCCTTTTTTTTTTCCTATAATATACTATTACGCAATACATTCGTGGCAGGTTACGCAGATCAATTTTCAAATAACTACATCCGATCGACAAGAATGTCCGCTATGCTTTTTCCAGTAGTAGTAGGTCGATCTTTTTGTATTCAGTTATGTTACACGATATTTTATATTAATAATTAATATATATTAAGGTCGGTTTGCTGACAATTCTATGTTAAATATATTTAATATAAATCAAATATCAGTTTTACTTGGCGACAAGTAATTTTCTTTGTTTGGAAATTTCTTTTTTTTTTTTTTTGAGGGAAGAATGTTCTATCAAGTAGGTGATGAAAAATAGATGATGTTGTGCGGTGCCACTGACCACGTGATAAAACACGCATATAAATAAACAACTTTTTTGGGATTTGTCATTTTAAAATTTTCCTCGAGAAAAAAAATTTTTTTTTCCTAATTAATTAGAATTTTTTTACTATATATATATATATATATACCTACTTATATACCTTTCACATTTACAAAAATGTATAAAAATCAAAAACACTGGTTAAATAAAGCCATAACTGATGGTCATATAGATGTAATCCAAAACACCTCTTTACAACATGTAGAACTGATTGCAGAAGGAACTTTTGGAAAGGTTTCAACTGCTTATTTGCCAAACTTGGGGAACTTAGTAGTTATAAAACCTTTGTTTGATCATAATATTGATTTAAATAATAATAATGATCCATATTTTTCAAATTATCATCAATCATATAATGATTTTGTTCAAGATGTAATGTTGTATATATACTATTATATTTTGGTTTTTTTTCATCGGAATTTTTATAATGAAAGATTTTTTAAATTTTTTAGATGAAAAAAATTAAATCTATCAGATTTCATGATAATATTATAAGATTTTATGGAATAACTCTAGGTATTTATTATTACATATATTTATATACAGTCACCCTCCATGGGAACATATTAATATCACTCACGAGCGTGAATTTAGAAGGGGAGATTCTATAAGCTTATTATAAGCTTGGGAATGAGAATTACATGCATTTAGAGGGGGTTGACTGTATTTGCAATTATATACTCTAATGATAATATAATAAATAATAATAAACAAAATTATTAATAGAATCATTTTCTGAGAGATATTTTATGGTGTTGGAACATGCAAATGGCGGTACACTTGGAAATTATTTGCTTAAAGCCTTTAATTTATTAGACTGGAGATTAAAGATTCAAATGGCCATTCAAATCGTTGAAGGAATAAAATTTTTACATGAAAATGGAATTGTGCATCGTAATTTGGTAATATTTACTAATAACAATAATAAAAATGATGATGATGTTACAATAATAATAATTTCTAAATAACAATAAATTAATTTCTATTCCATCACAATAGCATCCAAACAATATATTAATAAATAATAATGTGTTGAGGATAACAGATTATGGGTATCCAATAAATTCGAAATATTGTTATTCGTCAAAAAAAATTACAACGATTCCATATATCGATCCAGCATGTTTAAGGTTTCCAGATCACAGGAAAGATACAGCCTCGGACATTTATAGTTTAGGAGTAATTTTATGGCAATTATCAAGCGGTCGACCTCCATTTGCCTATTATTTTAATAATAACAATAATTCCAGCGAAAAAATTTGCGACGATATTCTTAAAGGAAAAAGAGAATTACCGATAAACAAAACCCCCATAGAATATATAGCGTTGTATGAAAGTGCATGGCTTGGAGAACCGTATGATCGGTCTGTGGCTAGTGTAATACTTGGAAAACTTTTAAATATGAAATTATTTCCCGTTTACACACAACTACGCTATACTGCCGCTGCTATTGCTAATCAACGTCGTTTTTCCACATTCGATGTTCGCAATAACTTTAATAACTACAATATTGTTAATAATAGTAATCATAGAAATACTATTTACACAGAATCGGACATGAATATTATTACGAGCAATGCCAGTAAGTCATTATTTAAAGTTGAAAAAATTGATAATTAAAACTTCTAAATTATATATTTATATATTTATGTGCGTTTATATAAATATAGATAATCAACCATCTTATCACAATAACAATTACACACAATTTATTCAATATCATAATAATAGTACTAATAATCACGTCGGTGTTAATACGAAATCACCGCCGCTACCGCCGCCGCCGCCACCATCATTAATGCAAAAACCGCCCCCATTACAAATTATTACACAAAGTAATTCAAATGAATTAACAGCAATTCTAAACAATAATAGTTCAAATAATTCATCTAATATAAATACGCCTCATAGTTCGGGTGAATGGTATCAAATACAAACTGCAGCTTCTTCGTCATCTTCTATTTCATCACCTCCTTATAATAATAGTCATTATAATTACCATCATCACAAAAATAATAATCGACAAAATCAGTCAGAATACATCATCACTCCAAATGATTCAATAGTTTCATCACCGACAAAAATCGCCAGTATTGATAATAATGATGAATCGAGAACATTGCCATCGAGAAAGAAATCTTTTGGTCCTCGTGTTGTGAGTTTAAAAAAAAATTTTAATTACTATTTATTGATAATTATTTTTTACAAAAAAAAAGAAATACTTAAACACACGCGTATGCATATAATCATAGCCTTCAAAACCGATAACATATATTAATAGATGTGATGAAACAATACAGAAATATAGAGAAAATTATGGGAATCTATTAGGTTTTGAAGATCCTAATGAATGTCATGCAGGCCTTCATGCAGGAATAGGAGACGCAGAAGGATTATTATTTCACCTTGATACAAAAAATGAAGAAACTGAAGAACCATATCCATTTGTTCAATCCCATGAAAAGCTTTTAATAATTGCAGCAAGGTATTGTCCTGGGCAAAATATCGTCTCAATCTTTAATGTTTTAAAAAAAAAAGGATCAAATTTTGGCGCAAGAATGCAGTCAACTAATAAAAATGCACTACACTGTTTATTCGATAACAATAAACTTATACAAAAAAATAATAATGATGATGATGATGATGATGATGACGTTTATATTAATAAAATTAATATAGCGGTAAAATATGTTTTAGATTCTATAAAAACATTAGTGAAATATGGAACCAATATCAATGAAATAGATCGTGACGGTAGGACATTGCTTTCTTATTATCTAACTGAAACTATTGATCTTGAAGTTAAATTTTCAATTATCAAAACAATATTGGAAAATGGAGGAGATCCAAACATCCCGACTGATATTTATTATGTGTCAGGTGAACATTTCTCGGCGCCAAATTCATTATTTTTCGCTATTGGATTTGATTGGTCACTAAAAATGTTCAAATTGTTAGTGGAAAAAGGTGCTAAAGTAACAAATGTAATAAATCATTCAGGTGATAATTTGTTGTCGTTAACAGTTAAAAAAGAAAGATATGATATATTAAGTTGGTTAATGGAAAACATTCATGATGAAATATCTGAAGATGATGTTAAATTAGCATTGAAACAATGTTCAAAAATTACAAATAGAGAAAAAAAATTATTGAAATCTTTCAAAAAACCTAATCCATCAGGAACAGCGTCACCACCATCAATGTTAAAAGTTATTGGAAAAGGAATAAAAAATATGTCCTTAAAATCAGATAGATAGTTTTTATTTTCTCCAGGTAGAAAAATTTTTTGTAATTATTTATTTAATAAATTATTATTTTTATTATGTTAAATTATTAAAAATAAAAAATACACAAATATCAAATAAATAAAAACATTCCGATCCGAAATTAATCAGTAAACAACTGATAAATAATAATAATAACACCTAATGTCTACTCTAATATAATAATAAACGATTATTTTTTTTTAATTAAAATAAAAATTTAAAATATAAAATTAAGCCTAAAAAAAATAATTTACTTTTTAAAAATTAGAACCAGGAATCTTGAAAGATTCGCCATATTCTATATATCTGGAAACCATTTTTGATACAGATGGATGCAAATTCATTGAAATAAGATGGTGACGTATTTTGGTTAATCCTTCATTTTTTGCTAATTTGTTTAAGTTATATGCGATTACAGTTGGATACTATAAACGTAATGTATTAAAATATATATAATGTAAATTAATTATTAATTTGCTTCCCCCCCAAAAAATACATTTTTTTTTACACTTACAATTATTTCGTGATACCATCTCTCTTGATAAACTGTTAATTTAACCACTGCCAATAATGCATGTTCTATATCGCCTTCATCAGCGCAATACTCCAATAATTTTAACCATGATTTAGCGGAAAATTTATTTTCAAGACATTTTTGATATGCTTCTTTAGCATCATTCTAAAATGTAAAAGATTAGAAAATCATTATTACAATTACAATTACAATTACAATTATTATTACTATTATTAATTAAATTAATAAATTATGATTATTACTTTATGATGTAATCTTGCCGCTAAATCTCCTAAAATTTCCCATTCGGTACCAGTCTTACGATATGACTGATGATTTGCTTTACAATGAGCCATTTCTGATTTCCAAAGTGTGTATACTCTTAAATCCTAATAAATAATTATATTGTTGTATAATATATAAAATATATAAGAATATACATGGTCACGTAAAATAAATAAAAAAATAAATAAAATTCATATTTAAATTTTCAAAATTTACTTCATATAAAACCATAAAAAGATTATCAAGCCATCTATAATTAAATTAAATATGAATTAGAGTTTATAATTTATAACTTAGAAATTAGAAAAAATGTATTTAAAAAGATATACCTCTCACAAAGCCTCTTATTGTTAAATGAAAATGAGTATTCTTTTTTTAATGTATCCTGAGTAATATAATATAATATAATACTGATATTTTAATATTTATACACAATATACGTATGTATATAATGTATTTTTATAAATAGTTACTTTATTTGAAGAATCTTCAATTTGTTGATTTTCAGGTTTATCCTCGTTAGCAGCTTGAACAGGTTTTTCTAATTCAGGACCTTTGAATTCTATTACTGAAGGTGGTTTATTACTACTAGTATTAGTACCATTAGGATTAGCAGTTGCAATATCAGTGGTATTAGAATTAATATCATCAGAATTTCCTTTTTTTTTTACTTCTGATGATTGCTGTTGTGATTTAGTGGTAACGACAGTTTTATCGTCATCCAAATCAACTTCTTCCAAATTTTCAGAATTAACTGATTGTTGATCGTTCTCATCGTTATCATTTTTTTCATCATCTGATTTCGATATTGCTGTTGAGAAATTTGAAGCCGTAGTAGTATCATCATCATTTACATTATTGGTATCATCATTGCTGTTGTCGCTTGCTTTTTCTTTTTTATCAGAAAGCTCTTTATCATCTGAAACAACTATAGATGGTATTGAATTCAATTCTTCTTCCTCTTTTTCTTTTTCTCCCTCTTTTTCTTTTTCTTCTTTTGCCTTTTCTTCTTTTGCCTTTTCTTCTTCTGTTTTTTCTTGTTTCTCTTTTTCTACTACTACTAATGATGGTTCTTTTTCACTATTATCATTATTGGTTGATGGTAATGATAACTTTTCAACTATTTCATTTTTGGTGGTAGTAACATCAGCAGTCTTGGTAGTGGTCTTGGTAGCAGTGGTGTAAGTTTTTTGATGTTTACGTTCTTCCTCGGCAGCCTTTTGCATACGATACTCCTCCTCCATGACAAAAACTGATGATCGACACTTTAATAATTCATCCCATCCAATTTTTGCTACTAAAAGTGTTAACAATGCATATGCTTTTGCAAAAGTGCCACGAAGAGATGGTGCAGGTAGACGTAAAAGTGCAACATCAGCCTTTTAACAAACATATAAATACAAAATATTTTGTTAGCATTAAAAGATAATAAATAGCCTTGGTGACATTGAAAAAAAAAAATAATATATATTTAACACCTCATTATTATCACGATCATTATCATCTTCGAGAACTCCAGAATTTGAAACATCTTGTTTGATGGGAAGATGAGTCTTAGCTGGCGTTGGCATACGATGAACGTCTCTTTCATTATATGTAAACATTGGACACGAATTTAATGTCAATAATGCCTTTACACGTAAGAAAAAATTATGTAAGAATATTTATATATATAAATGTACATATAAATATAAAATATAACTAATATTATAAATACAATTTTCAAAAATACTACTTACTGATTCATAATCACTAATCTCAATATAAACTTCTGTCAATTTTGCCCAAGTAACAAATTCAGAAGGGGCACAGTTAACCGCTTGTTTAGCTAATTTTAGTGCAAAATCTGTTTTTTTCTAATAACAATATGAAAGATATCAGTGTGTGTGCGTGTATATGTGTGTGTGTATATGTTTTAGGAATAGGAAGAAGAAATCAGATTGCTATCATATCCACCTTTGATAATAAAAAATCGGTTTGAACATGTAAAAGTGAATAACTCATTGGATTTTGTCTTAAAGCGTTATATAGTATATGAACTGCTTTAACTTCTTCACCTGTTAATAATTATTAATATGGATAAATATGTGCAAATAAATACGAGTATGTAATTAAATATGTATAATTCTAATATCAATTACCCATTCCTATATAAGCTCGAGATAATAAGGATGCAACCTCGGGATCTCTAGCATACAGTGTTTATCAGTTAAGAATATAATTATCATCATTATTATCATTACGATCATTCATTAATTGACATTATAATAATAATATTATTATTATTAAAGGATATATTTTTCAAAAAGATTAACAGCTCGTTCAAATCTAAAATTTTCACTAAAATATTTCATTATTCCAGCCGTTAAATGATTACTAACAACTGTAGCAACCTGTATTTCCGGATCTGAACCCAACTGCCATCCTAAACAATAAAAATGATTTATTATTATTATTATCATTATACGAATAGATAAACAATGTTAATTATAATAATACCTTTAAAAAATAAATTTTCTGCAGCTTCCAAAAATTGTGCTTCTGCTTCAATATTTGGAATCGGATTTAATTTACGAAAGCCTGCCAATCTATAATTGACATCATCTGAATAAAGTATGGAACGTAGAAGAGCTGAAATATATGTTTCTTGCCAAATTTCTGCTGTTGCTTCATGTCTATTATTATATAATGTTTATGACGATGATAATTATATTATTGTTGTTATTATTATTATTATTATTATTATTATTATTATTATTATTATTGTTATTATTATTGTGATAAATATTACTCGTCAATTCATCAATCCATCAGTCAATTAAATCAACGGATCCTTCAATTCATTAATTCACCAATTTATTAATTATTTACCTTTCTCCGCGTAAATCTACTACATAACTATCAACACCGCCAGGAATTTTAACTTCAACACGAACATCGACTCTAGAGAATGAATTAAAACAACTAAAAAAACAATATAATAAATTTTAATCTTTTAATGATGATGACAATAATAATAGAATCAATAAATAAAAGTTGACGCTGACCAATAAACACCAGAGCGAATTCTCCAAGCAGAAGATTTCGTGAACCATGCATGAGTTTCTTCCTAATAAGTGAATAATGTAATTATCATCATAATCATGATTATGATTATAATTATAATCATGTAAATATTATAGATATATATCCAATGTCAATCGATATAGTATAGATATTACCAAAGCGTAAGTCAATGAATTTAAATAAGCAGCCAATGTTGCTGATGAAGATGCATCTACTCCAGATACATAATGATAAGATCCAACCTAAGTAATTAAAATTAAAAGGAGAAAAATGATTAATTAAAATCATTAATTGAAAACAATTTCTCCAACAATTACTTCTTTAACACCAGGTTTGACATTAGCTTTCGTTATGTGACAAAGGTCAGGTGGACCAAGCTCACGAAAAGTAGCTAATAAAATTAATTAAATTATATTAAATCATTAATTAAATTATTAATTAAGGATAATTTGATAATAAATAACAAAAAAATTAAAGATTCGATGTATAATCTTGACAAAAAAGAAAGATTAATAATAATAGTAATAATAATACCTAAACTTTCAGTCCTCGCGACTATAGATTCGTCAAGTTGCGTTTCAAAGAATTCTGGAACATCTTTTAAAGTATCCATAATTTTAATGAACACCAACCAGATGGAAGTATTATTAAAATTATTTATAATATTACAATAACGAAAAAATTTTTTTTAAAAAAAAAAAATCAAAAATAAAATTTATTTATATTTATAAGAAAGTTTAAAATCTTGGTAATGATGTCAATTAGTTAATGCGAGGTGTCACTATGTATGTGTGTAATACAATCAATAAATTCGAAGTTACATACATACTTTACAATTATATTTTTTATTGCCTCCAATGGTTTGTCAACATACTGGACAACTTCTTGCGGTGTATCCTTTTTTAGTACAAACCACATCTTTGATTTTTTTGAGAATAAGCATTGTTTGTCTAGATTTGTAATGTGATATATTTGAAGAGCTTTTCTTGTTAATTTTGGGAGAATAAATTTCTAGTCATATCACCAATTGCAGGAAGCTTTAAGTGTTGGTGGCATTTCTTCCCCATATTCAATCATAAATTCTGGTGAAATAAATGAGATGGATACAAGGAAATCAGGAAGTGCATTATGTTAAATTGCTCGTTAGTTCAGCTTAAGATCGGCTCAATCCAGTTTTAGAGTTCAAGCAGATTGAATTTTTTTAAAAAAAACAGGTGTAATATAAATATTCTTAAGCGTGCTATTTAGGACTAAATTTACTCGAACGGGTTTGGTTCCAAATATGCCAACATATTAAATATTATTTTTATCGTTACGCGCAATGCATTTGACAATTCATATTTTAGCGTTAAATATGTATTTATACAGTTACTCCAAGAATTTGGATGCTTTTGCTTAAAATGCATCACAATTGTGGTGATTCCAATTTCTTTTGAGTAAATTTGGGACAGGATTTGGGATAAACTTTACAAATTCGTTTCTCATCAACTTCCTCGATAAATTTCCAAATAGGATCAATTTTTCCATTGGGATATAATACGCGATAATGACGTTGTTTCATTCGAATCATCAAATGGTTCAGTACATCTCGCGACAGACATATTTTCATTTAGCATATATAATTTATCAGTAGGAAAAAACATATTGGTGGTACTATATTCAATTTGTTCTTCGATCATGTTGTATAATTTATTAAAGACGAAATTATTATACCATTCCTATTAATTCAAATATAACGATAAGAAATTTCTTGAGAATGCCCTTCAAATATACTGTCAAATTATTTATGACATAATCTTTAAAGCTTAATTGTAAGCATTTTTGAAGCGCCGTTTAGAGCGGATATTAAAAATGTTAATATTAAATTGAATTTGTGTTTAAACTCAGTTTAATTATATTCAATTAACATCCCCAACTATGTGCCCGTTTAATGATGTCTTGGAAATTTAATTAATATTTCTTCTCATCGTCAATATATTCTCTCCGTCATTGAATTTTTAATTTATTTTCCAGAAGGGATAATGGATTGTATTCAAATGTTCTTGTTCATGAGATAGATAGGATCAATCAATTTTATATCACGTCATTTCATTAAACTATTTTCTAGATCTTTTGATGGGAAGAAACGGAATTTAATGGTACGAGGTTGTTCAGTTTGTCTTTTCTCTTTTGCAATTTCTTTGTTTTTTTTTGTGATTATAGCCGTTGATCAAGTGCAATTATCACATGTTCTTTCAAACCTTCTTTTGTTTCCATTCTCTTTTTCCGTTGCCATACCCTTGTTCTTTTTCTTTATTCAACATTTTCTAGACCAGTTTCTTCCACAGAAGTTGTATTTTCTTGTTTAAGACACCGTTCTGCTATATTCTTTATGATGTTTGTTATTTTGGCTAGTATTGTTTTCACGAGTAAAAGAAAATATCAGACAGCAGGTTGTTGTGTGTAATTTGTTCCCATGTTTTTTCCTACTTATACCATTGAAAATCCAGTTTAATACCACAGGTTCAAAAATACAATTTGGTAGATTTGATGTGATGCTGATGTTAATTTCTATGGCCATTCCATTGATACATGCATTATTATAACAAGGTGCAAACACCGGTGCAGTTTTAATTAGCTCTTGAATTGATGTCTATGGAAGCTGTGCATCTAGGATAGTTGTTAATAATGTTCGTAATTTGTCAATCCAAATCTGCTTGCTGTTTGACCAAAGATATTCAGCTATATATGCAAGTAAATCCTCCTTCGTGGTTGTGTTTTTAAAAGAATCATATATTCATTTGGAGTGTCTTTAGATTGTTTTTGGATTTGAATTAGGAAAAATTGGTTCAATGGAATTCGGGTCCATTAATAATTCGGATTAGTTCGAAATCTTTAATTGAGGCCAATTTTTCTAACAAATGAGCCCGACTCGTTAAAGTTAAACCCTGGGTCTTATGAACTGTTAGTGCAAATGCATCCTGGAAAGGGAATTCTTGTCTTGATGCACTTTTGCCATCGACTTCAAAATTATTTTGCTTATATATACTTGTTGGAGTTGAAAATGCCACTTCAATGTTTTCAACCATAAATCACTTTTGTTGCAATACCAATAGTCCCATTGCACATCACGCAAGCATCATCTTGTAGAAATAATTGGTTAATCGAGTGATCTTCATCTAATGCCTCAAAATTTCAGATTTAGAAAATTATTGGATCATTGCATGTTCCATCAAAGGGCATATAATAATAATCAAAAAAATCATGTAAAACTTTTCAGCTGCTAACGACATGAATGGTAAAATTACAAGATTTTCCTCATTAATTTTTGATTGATAATTTCTCTGGTTCTTGCTGATATATTTCCATGCTTATTTCATAAAGGATTTATAAAACTTAATCATTTCTTTGTCTTTGCGATGTTGTTAAAAAAATATTTTCTAGGTTGATATCTAATAACATAAGAAGGACGTACAGGCGAAAATTGAACCAAATCTTCGACGACAAGTATAGGTAACATTTCCAAAGATAAATTGTTATTACAAACATTTGCTTTGTAATTTAATGATCTTTTTCTTTTGTTGTTTAAATACTTTTGGAGAAACCTTTTTTTTCAAGTTTTATTTTGATAAAACAACTTTAAAATTGCTAGCTTTTCATGTAGATCACATGATATTTAATGATAATAATAAAGTTGTACAAAAAAAAAAGAATAATATTCTTTTTTGATATTTATTATAAAACAAAAAGAAAATATTATTATTTAAGGACAAACATGGCAGATATTGACACAGTTGCCAATCAATTCATCCAGTATTATTATTCAATATTTGGCTCTAACAGATTGGAACTTCGTCCACTTTACGTAAGTCTTTTGAGTAATTACAATATTATTAATATTGATCATAATAATAATAATAATAATAATCAAATGAACGGAAGGAAGGAATAAGTTATCGAGATAACGCGTTTAATATGACATTATAGAAATGAAAATATGTGTTCAATCATATTTAATTAAAGATCATTAATAGATCTTAAACATAATAATACATTGAGTAATTATTATATTAAAAAAAAAAAAATGATTTTTTAACAGAGAGAAACTTCAATGCTCACGTTTGAAGGAGCGCCATTTAAAGGTGTAAATGCAATTATTGAAAAACTAACGGTAACTATTTAACTTATTATTAATATATTAACATCGTATTAACATCGTATTAACATATTATTAACATATTATTTTATTCATACGTTATTATTATTTAACACAATATCAATATCATTATCATTATCATTATCATTATCATTTGTTATCATTATTATTATTATTAGAGTTTGCCATTTCAACAAGTTGCTCATAGAGTTACTACAATCGATGCACAACCATCAACATCTAATAGTATAATTGTTATGGTTACTGGTGAATTATTGGTAGGAGGAAATAATGGAAATAATATAAAGAAAACAATAGTAATATCATTATTTATTTATTCTAGTATTTATTGTTGTTAGATCGACCAAGAAACAAATACTCAAAGATTCTCCCAAGTTTTTTATCTTGTACCCGAAAGTGGCACGTATTGGGTATACCATGATGTCTTTAGATTAAATTACGGATAAGAAAAATATATTATTATTATTATTTATTCGATTATTATCATTTGATGCAAAGAAAATATAATAAATAAATTGTTTATATTTATATTATAATAATACACCTGTTATTTATTTTTATGTGATAATATCGAATTAATTGTGATAAAATAATATAATTTAAATCATAATAAATATCACATAGTTGTTTATTCTTTAAAAAAATAATTATTTTTCTTTACAACACAACAAAAAAATAAAACTAACATATTAAATATGACAAGTGAAGTTGCTGAAGATAATAGTAAACCTGCTTCTAACGCTAGTGCTACCGCCAACACTACCTCTTCCTCACGTAAAAGAAAGACAAACACTGAGGAACAATCTACTGTTGAACGCAAAATAAACCCAAGACGTGCTGCTAAAACTAAAACTGAAATAGCAAAAGCTGAAGCTTCTTCTTCTTCCTCGACTGCATCCAAAGGCGCTACTAAGACTAAAAAAGCAAAAACTGAGGTATTTTTATATTATATACTTATACTATTACATCTTTCTTTATATTGGTAGAGCAATAACAATAACAATAATTTTTATATTTAATAATAATAAATAATAATTTATTAATAGAAAAATGAACAATCCAATCTTCCTACTTTGAAGGATTTTTTATCTAATGCCAAAGATCTTAAATTGGTTATTTCTAAATCTGTTTCAAGCAAACAAGATGTTGATGAAGCAAATAAAAAACAAGAAGTTGATGATAAAAAAGAAGGAGACGATAAAAAAGAAGAAGAAAGTAAAGAAACATCAAATAATGGAAATAGTGGTGAATCTTCTTCATCTTCAAATGATGAAATCTTGTACACTATGGATGCAAAACCTCATAAATATTCTACTGGTTATGGATGGACAACAACTAATACAAAAGGTAAAATCAAGGTTGAAATCGAAGGCAAGGAAGTTGAATTACCTGTAACCATTAGTTTCAATGTCACCGTTCATGGTTCAAAGAAATAAATATAGAATATAATATAGTGTGTGTGAGATAGAGTAAGAGAAATTATGTTCAGTTAGTTTAGTTGGTTGGTTAGGAAAAATATATATATATATAGCAATAGAGTAAATAAATATACACATACAGTATATTAATTATTTCTGTTTATTTTGAATAAATTTTTCCTAATGTTTTAAAAAATCTATAATACATGTCAAGTATATATATTATATACTGTCCAAACAAAAGAAGATATCACATGACATAAAATTTATCCAATAATATTAGGTGATCCAACTTTTAGTTGCCGTCATGGAAATTATAATAATTATAATAATGGGAAAATGAAGGGTTGTATACAACATTAGTAAACGATTGATTTTTTTACACCAATGAAAATTATGGCTCTCAGCAATATATTCATAGTTTTATATAGTATTATTATAAAGAAACAAATTTCGTTTATTGAAAAATGTCTTTAACGGTCAAGTTCATGCTATTATTCCCTTAATCGGAAAATTGGATTTGTGATGGATGTCATACAAACCTTAAAAATTCAGTTGGAATATAATATGTTTCGATTTTAATTCACCAATGAATGGGTATTTATTAGTTGTATATAGAAAATAAAAAAAAAATTTTAAATATATATATATATATTAATTATGCTTAGTTCGCTTGAAGAAAATGATAACACGCCAAACTTATCTAGTGATCAAGCAAATGTTGAGAGTACAGTAGAGTCGGAAAGCGGTTTTTCAGGATCATTTACTGTTACTACTACTAAAAATAATAAAGAAAAAGAGGAAGTTCTCAAGAAAGTAACAGAAAATGAGAACGAAGACAGTACAATAAACTCGAATGATGTCCTCTTACAATTGGTGTCAATGGGTTTTGAGCAGTCTATTGCTGAAACTGCTATAAATGAGAATAAGGGTCTCGGATTTGAGTCTATTTTACAATGGCTATTGGATCAAAAAATCAATAATAATAAAAATGTAGAAGAAACTTTTGAAAAAGAAAACAATAGTAATTCTTTAATTTCATGGAATTCGTTTCATTATTAATAAATCAATCAATTCATCAAGTTTATTATATACATCGTTCTATTTTTTTGTTGTGAATGTTAGATTCATCTGCTGTACCTTTGACTGATGATGATCATGACGAGTCTCAAAATATCGAAAAACCAGCAAGATCAAAGCCTATACCCTACCGACGTCCAATTTCTACCGCAAATGCTAAACCTCCACAAAAAGGCATACTAAAACCTGCACCTCAGCCCAGCACGCGTTCAACTTGGAGACGTGATTGGTTTGCTGCTTTTCAAAATGTCGTTAACGTTACAGCTACAACTACTTCGACCGCTTCATCATCCACTGCCGCTTCTTTTTTTTCAAATACATTGAAACGTTTAAGCACTACTGCTATCACCGCAACCGCTGCTCCTGCTATCGCTGCTGCTGCTAATTTCCAAGAAGAGGAACAACAACTAGAACAACAACAACAACATCATAATCATCAACAACATCAACAACAAGAAGAAGAAGAAAAACAAGAAAACCCCAAATTAAATGTGTTGAATGTTAATGATTTACCAGGAGAACAGGTTTCGCAATTAAATAATGAAAATTTATCGTCATCCCCAAATAACAACAATCTTCTCACCCCTAAAACTCTTAAACGGGTTCGATTTTCTGTAAATAAATTAACAAATGAACATCCACATTCACCAATCCCCGGTGATAGTGATAATAGTGATTGGGAAGAAGAATACGATTTCCATGAATGGAGTAATATCCAAAATCCTATAAATCAGCAATTGCAACCAAAATCGGATCAGAAAACATCTTATTCGGCTAAAGATATAATGCAATTTTATCTTTCTGCCTGTAAAATTCGAGAAGAATTTCCTGTCGATCGACTTGTGGATATCCTTAGGGTAAACTATGTAAATGTTTAAATAGATTTTTTTTTATAATTTAAATAATTTTTTTAATTCATTTTCATTAATTAGAAAGCAAATCAGCAAGGAGGATCTTTGAAAGTTATTGATTTGACAGGTTGGATATTAATCGTTTGCAAATTTATAATAACTAGAGAAATTTTTTCTAACAATAATGATAACAATAATGATAATAATAATAATAATAATAATTATATATTATTGACAAATGGCAATTTTCGATATAAATGCTTATTTTATTTATTTAGGTGATATTATTGATCGCAACATTGCTGAACCTATAGCAGATGTTCTTACACTTGAATTTGGCTTGGAAAAATTAATATTAGAGAGGTGTGAATTAGAAGATGATGTATGGATTATTATTATCATCATCATTATTTTCTTAAAAAGTCTATAGATTAATCTTCAATCAAATTTTTTCTTTATAGACTTTAAAAATTCTATGCCATAGTTTACTTGTGAATGATAAATTGGCATATCTCAATTTGGCCAATAATAGAAGAATAAGATCCAATGGTTTTAATTATATAGCAATTTATATTAAAAAGGTAAATTATTCACCAATAATTATAAATGTTCTTCATCATATAATAATAATTTGTTAATGATGATTATAATTAATTTTTCTTGTAGTCTACAACTTTGACATATCTTGATCTTTCTGGAACAAATATTGACAAAAAATCTGCTACTTTTTTAGCACAAGCTTTAACACAAGGAAATAGTAAATCTGGTGCTATACTAAAAACACTCAAGTTAGATAATTGTGCACTAAAGAACAATGTTTTGGAAGTTTTGGGTATGTATTATTATTGCATTACCAGTAAAATAAAATATAAATGATGATATTTTTTCTTCCTTAAAAAACTTATAGGTCCCGGAATTCGAAGATCAAATTTACATTATCTGTCACTTAAATTTAATAATATCAATCATGTTGGTGCTGTATGGATTGGTGTTATGTTACGCGATTACGATGACTTTAATTGGACTCCCAATAATCCATCAATTTCAGTTTCTACTATGCCAGCATTCAACGAACAAGAAGAGGCTAAAGCCGAAAGATCAAGAAATAGAAGACAGGGTTTGGAAGTATTAGATGTTAGTGGTAATGATTTAAAGGTAACATCATATACATGCATATATGTTCATGTGTATATATTTTATATACTTTAAATTTAATATAGTCATTTCCTAAAATATAGGGTGGCATACAATATATAGCCCAGGCTTTAAGAAGAAATCGAAGTTTAAAAGAACTATATTTACTAGATAATCGAATTGATTCAAAAGGCTTATTAAATTTGGCCGATGGTTTTGTAAGTTGAATAGTATCAATTAAAAGAATTTTGTTTCATATTAAAGTAGCTATTAATAAAATCTCTATTAACAAATAAAGAAATATAATTATACATTGGAATTACTCGATATAAGCAGGAACAATGTTGGAGGTTTTTCAGCAGAAGGGGTATGCTATGTATCTTTCTTGATATGCTTCTATTTAATTATATTTAAACGTGTTTTAAACATTTTAAAATATAGATAATATCGCTTCGAAATTCTTTATCAGTAAATGATTCTCTTAAAAAATTGATCCTATCAGATGTAAATTTAATGACAGAAGGTGTTTAATGTATAGATATTAAATTTCTTCGACGTTCAAAAAAAAATTAGTATTAACTATTTTTATTTTAGGTGCAATTGCTCTTGCAGAATATCTTCCAGAAACCAGGACTTTAACTCATTTAGACCTTACATCTAACCCAGGAATTGATATTGCAGGACTTATGGCATTAGCGGTTTCAATAAAGATGAATCATAGTGTTCGTGTTTTAGATGTCAATGTTCAAGTAAGTTATTAAAAAATTAATATTAACACAAATACGCATACACATATATATTTATAATATTTCAATATGTGAAGCCTAATGATGCAGAAATGTCAAGACTTTCTCGAGACATTCTTCGTGCATGTGTTAGAAATACTGAATTGGCACAGAAGGGTGATACAGAAAATGGAGACTTTAATTATTTATTACCGGACTTTGAAACAAAGTCTTTTTCTGGATTGTCAAATTCGTTTGATGAAGCTGAATCTTCAGAGACGGGATTAGGAATTTATTTGGATGATTTAAAAAAAGATATTAAAATTGCTGAAGAAAGTCTAAGCCTTTTAAAAGAAATGATGGTAAATGATGAATCAAAATCAAAATCAAATAGTAATAATAATAATAATAATAACAATCAAATAATTCCAAATGAAGTTATAATGGTATTTGCATATATATACACATCATGATTTTATTTTAATTATTATAATAATAATGATACTAAAAACCTTATTTTTTTAAAAAAAGCAATTATATGATGAATGTAAAAATCTTCAAACAAAAATAACACCATATCTTTCATCTGTTATTGAAAAGAATTTACTTGGTGAGAATCATTATTAATCAAATAATATAAAGTCATTTATTTTTTAAAAAAAAAACTTAATATTTTCTTTCAACGATATAAATGATATCAATGATTTTTTAGAGAAACTTTTGATTTTAAATGATAACTTATCAACAACTTTACAAAAATATGATGAAATGTATAACAAACACAAAGGAAAATCTATTACTGTTACTTTGTCAAAAGAACCCAAAGTTCCAGAGGCTCCATCGGATTCCAATACATCTTCCAATGATCAAGTTGAATCTGCTGATAGCAATAATTCCTCTACAATTAGTCACACAATACCCATTTCTACGCCCATTTCTCAAACAACTTTATTACCAAAAACAACTTCTTCAACAGAGCCTTTTTCAATTATTGACTCAGAAGATGATGAATGATATTTAATTGTAAAGTAAAATTATTTTTTGGTAATAATTTATATATTTTTATTGTTTTATTAATTAAATTTTATTTATATTAAAAAAAGAAATTTTTTTTGTAATGTTGATCATTCACATGTAATAGTAATAGTAAAATAAAAAAATACTGACAATAAATTCTCTCTCATGTCAAAATTAATTTGCTCAATTCCCAAGTCTCTTAATCGCATTTGACTCAACCTATTTCTATTACTATCATATGCAGTGTTCGAAATTCGATCTGCAAGAATTTTTTTGCGCACATCCAAATTATCCAATTAAAAAAAAAAAATTTTTTCCGATTTATTTTTTTTAAATTACAAAAATTACTTCTAAAAAAAAATTCTTCTACTTTTTTTATTTATCCAATGTTCATATGCATTCTCAAAATTAAAATCCTCAATATCAGGTCCATTTAATTTAATAATTAAATGTTTATTTAATGTGCTAATATTCATTTTGTTTCTTATTTTATCCTTAATTAATTTTGTTTGAGAAAATATTCTTTCAACATTAGCATTTGAAAGAGGAATAATAAGTGCTATTTTAACTAGAAGAGCTATATTTGGATAATTAAATGAAAAATCCTCATTTGAATCAAAAATATTTTTCCAGAAATTAATAAAACCTGTTTCTGTGAGTTTATTACAACAGAGAAAATTTTTTACTAAAGGCCATTCTTCATTAAGTGTATCTTTATGAATAATTTCTTGGAATTCATCTCCATCTATGATTTTAATCTCTCCATAAAATTTACCAAGAAATTCTATTTCTTTATTTCCATATAAGTTTAGTTGGTTATCATCATCTGGAATTTCTTTTGGATCAAAAATGCTAAATGAGCCATATAATTCAGATTGTGGAAATCTTTTTTTAATAGCATTAATTATTGCAATTGAATATTCTTTACAAATAGTGGAGGATCATGTTGATTTTGATTTAAATAATTCTTGAAGATTAAACCATTTTTAGGTGGAAAATCTTCATTACCAATAAATTCACACTCTATTTTACCAATTGCAATATCAAGTTCTGTTTTAAATTGAGAGAATGATAAAAAATCCAATTGAAATATATTGATTAATTTTTTTAGAATATCTGTTAAATCAGCAAAGTACATTGTTGCTAAAATAAAATCTTCATCTATCTGGTTGTATAATGATTCAGCTTGTATATCACCTTCTTCAACTCCTTCATTGAGGGCTGCAAGTACTGAATCCATTATTCTATATAAATTCCCCACAGAGTTGGAAAAAGACAACCATCTGGTATCACATAAGTTTAATATTACTAATGATGGTTCATTATTAATACCCTGCATCAATTCTAGAATATTTTTTCTTTTATGTGATTTAGAAAAATACACATAAAGATTTCTTCATATTTTTCAAAATATAAAACTTCATCTGAAGCATCTTTTCCAGCCAGATGAAGCCTATGTGATACACAATGATTAGATGACATGAATGGATTCATTTTTTTAAGCCTTGCAGCAATACCACTTCTATAACCAATCATATTAGATGCACCATCACTTCCAAAATGAATTATTTTTTGAGAAGATATTTCATTATTGTCACAAAATAATCTTACTTGATTGAAAATATTTTCAGCAGTGGTAGATTCTAAATCAATCATTCCTAAATATCTCATATATGGTATATTATCTACCATATATTTTCCTACAATTGCTAGATATTTACTATTATCAACAGAGTTTGTCTCATCAATCAACACACTCCAATATGGAGATAAATTCAATTCTTCAAAAAGCTCCTTTTGTATAACAGAAACTATGCTTTCTAAAAACTCAAAACCAGATTTATCACTGGTATAGCTTCCATAAGTTGATTTAGATGATGATGGTTTTTTTATGGAAGCAGATTTTAAATTGGAGCTTTTACCACTGATTACTAACTCCTTTTGATTTTTGATTTGTAGTGACATTAAATCACATAAATCAGGATAAATATTCAATGAAATAAATTTTTTTGAGCAAAAATAATAATTCTCATTAATGAAATTATTGTTAATTTACATGTGCTCAATTGATTTGATTGAATTGATTGAAATTGTTCTGCTTCAAGTAATTCTTCAGATTTTTTGTGTTCTTTGGTTTTTAAGTGTTCTTTAATTCTTAATAATCTTAAACTAGATGTGCCTCTTGCAAATCTTGTTTCCCCATTTTGATTTCTACATATTTCACAATATAGGGTTGTTTCTTCATTAACAATTTCAACTCTTAACCATGGATATGATTTAATCCATTCAGGATCAATAGTTTTTCTATTATGTGATCTTTGTTCATCTCCATAACTCTCAGTTTTATCACTATTAATTGATTCATCTGAAGATATTTCAAAAATTTCCATTGGCTGAACTTGCATTGGAATATTGGAAGCTTTGCCAGAAAAATCAACTGAATTTGACATTTTAAATATACTAAACAAAAATTAACAAAATCTTTAAAAATTTTCAACAAAAAATTTGGTAATTAAATTTGATATAATTTTTAAATGATTGAAATTTGCAAATAAATAGCATTGTGGAATAATAAATCCTTCAATATTTGTTACGCGAAATACCCTATAAAAAATAAAATATGGAATTTCCATATGTTTTATACTGACATATAAAATAAATTACGGAACTTCAGTATTTTATGTATGTTGTAAAAAATTTCCATTTTTTAAAACTGTAATGAAGGGTATGGAATTAATATGGAATTAATACGGAATTTGTAAGATATTGAAAAGGTCTTGTTTATGGTAACAATATGATTAACATTCTAAAAATAGTAGTATATATATATTAATATCTTTAATAATTCCTTGTTACCCTTGTAAAAACAATGATCTAATGTCATTATCTCTCTCATACTCATTTGTTTTCTCACATTCATTTCCTTATTAAAATAATTCTAATGGTTAACCCTTGTGAAAATAGAAATTCTAATGTCACAAAATTCCTTATTGAGATATAAAATTTGTAATTAATATAGTTGGCTTGGTCTAAAGGTCTCCTAAATTTTGTGCTAATTGTGCTATTTTATACAATTATTTTTACAAGTGAATTAAATAAATAAACATTTCTTCCTCTACTTATTAATTAACCTGATGTTTTTTTCACTTAGTCAAAAGTGACTTATTTTTGTAATGATTTTTAGGTCAATCATTTAAATAAAATGTCCTATAGTGGCAATCATCTAAAGACATCACCAGTCTTTAACTCAAAATCCTATATATTGATAAGATATCAATGGAATCCTCAGAATTTAAAAAAAAGATTTGTTTACTATGTAGTGATTTAATCTACTTTTTGCATCGTACTATACTAAAATAAATTGATCAGCACTAATGAATATTGTAATTGGTGATCATTTTCCTAATGGTAAATAATTTATTTATATGTAATAAAACAAATAATTAAAATAATGATCACTAATACTTAATCAACTTATCAACTAGAATTCAGATCAACTTAGCTGTCCCGTTCAGGCTGAACTGGACAAGGTCAAACTTGGGTTGACTCGAATATTAAGAAAATGAATCTTCAGCCCTTAAAAATAATAAATAATAAATAATTCCTCAATAATCATTTATTTTAATAATATAAATGGTTTTTTATTTTTCCATCATGTAAAACCACGAAACCGTGTTTGGTATTCAAATTTGGCAACTTTTTACTCAGTACTCAAGTTTATGATTACTTGTTTATATAATCAAATTACACAGCTGTACTATATACCAATAAGATATGATTATGATAATACATAGGATTGTCTTCACATAAAATAATTAATATGAAATTTATTTATACAGTGAACCCTCCCCAAGTGCACCCTCCCTAAATGCACACACTATGTATACCCTCCATAAATGCACACCCTCCATAAATGCACGCTCACAAGAAATAGCACTATGTTCCCAAGGGGGGTTCACTGTATATCAGATCTACCATGGAATTATAGTACTTATGTTTTCAAAATAAATGCTACTCATTCACTTGAATAAAGCTCCGAATGAACCAAGCCAGATGTACAGCTTGACTCGACTTGGCTTGAGTTTGATGTTATATAGGTTATTTCATACTTTTATTTTATTTATGCACATCGCCTAAAAAACAATTTAAGAGCCTATTCTCTTGAACTTGGAAATTCAAATTTTAACTCGAGCCTGCTCAGCTTGAAGTTTCCATTCAAATAAAATGAATCATTCGAATCAATTGAGTTGTATTATGGATAACAACTCTAGCTCGATTCAATAATAATAAAGATATTTTAAGCATTTTGCATTTCGCTTTAATTCCCTACAAATATCTGAGCAAATATTGTGAAATTTTATTCAGGCAAACCAAGGTTGGGTGCCGAAAGTATTTTGGAGGGTGGAAAGTATTTTGGCAAATGATAAGTACTTTTGCCAAAAGTGACGAAAGTGACGAAAGTGATGAAAATGTCAAAGATGACAAAAAATGTCGAAATTAATGGAAGTAATTCAAATTTTATTTTAAAAATAATAGAATTATTTAAAACAAATTTTAAGCATTTTTATTTCGTATATTATGTTGCTTAATTGGGTACTTGCTTCTTGTTTTAGTAGAAATTATTGCTTCATATTCATCATTGGCTTCACAACTTTCTTCAAAACCTGTAGAATAATGTAATAATTGTTGGTTTTCTTCTGGTTGTTGAAATGCTTCTTCATTAACTATTTCTGAAAATAAATCCTCATTCATTGATT
>CAUDNR010004178.1:125930-142902 GCA_958430865.1 Entrophospora sp. SA101 | reverse complement strand
ATGATGTTTTATTTTGTGTTGTAAAAGTTGATTTATAATACAATACTTACCCCCTGGTTATTATAAAGAAATGAAAAATAAATTTATTTAATTAGATGATGTTTTTATTTTGTGTTGTAAAAGTTGATTTATAATATAATACTTACAATCTGATTATTATAAAGAAATAAAAAATAAATTTATTTAATTAGATGATGTTTTATTTTGTGTTGTAAAAGTTGAATTTATAATACAATACTTACAATCTTGTTATTATAAAGAAATAAAAAATAAATTTATTTAATTAGATGATGTTTTATTTTGTGTTGTAAAAGTTTATAATATGATACCTACACTCTGGTTATTGTAAAGAAATAAAAAATAAAATTATTTAATTAGATGATGTTTTATTTTGTGTTGTAAAAGTTGAACTATAATCCAATACTTACCATCTGGTTATTATAAAGAAATAAAAAGAAAATTATTTAATTAGATGATGTTTTATTTTGTGTTGTTGTAAAAGTTGAATTTATAATACAATACTTACTAGCTGGTTATTATAAAGTAATAAAAAATAAAATTATTTAATTGGATGATGTTTTATTTTGTTTAGTAAAGTTGAATTTATAATACAATACTTACCATCTGGTTATTATAAAGAAATAAAAAATAAATTTATTTAATTAGATGATGTTTTTATTTTGTGTTGTAAAAGTTGAATTTATAATACAATACTTACCATCTGGTTATTATAAAGAATAAAAAATAAAATTATTTAATTAGATGATGTTTTATTTTGTGTTGTTGTAAAAGATGAATTTATAATACAATACTTACTTCCTGGTTAATTATAAAGAAATAAAAAATAAATTTATTAATTAGATGATGTTTTATTTTGTGTTGTAAAAGTTGATTTATAATACAATACTTACCCACTGGTTATTATAAAGAAATGAAAAATAAATTTATTTAACTAGATGATGTTTTATTTTGTGTTGTAAAAGTTGAATTTATAATACATACTTACCATCTGGTTATTATAAAGAATAAAAAATAAAATTATTTAATTAGATGATGTTTTATTTTGTGTTGTAAAAGATGAATTTATAATACAATACTTACTCCCTGGTTAATTATAAAGAAATAAAAAATAAAATTATTTAATTAGATGATGTTTTATTTTGTTTAGTAAAGTTGAATTTATAATACAATACTTACCATCTGGTTATATAAAGAAATAAAAAATAAAATTATTTAATTAGATGATGTTTTATTTTGTGTTGTAAAAGTTGATTTATAATACAATACTTACCAACTGGTTATTATAAAGAAATAAAAAATAAAATTATTTAATTAGATGTTGTTTTATTTTGTGTTCTAAAGTTGAATTTATAATACAATACTTACCATCTGGTTATTATAAAGAAATAAAAAATAAAATTATTTAATTAGATGATGTTTTATTTTGTGTTGTAAAAGTTGAATTTATAATACAATACTTACCCCCTGGTTATTATAAAGAAATAAAAATAAAATTATTTAATTAGATGTTTTAATAAAAATTATTTAAGTTAATTTTATAATATTTACCATAATAGAATTTAGCTAAACATTATTATAAAGAGAAATGTTAAGATGCAAAGTCCTACTATTATATTTTTAAAAAAGTTATAAGAAAAAATACCTTCATTCATTTTTATTATAAGTGAAACAAGATTTTAACAGAGGGATTGTGCAATGAAATTTTTATTATTAATTGCCGATCTGTGAATAAATGAGTAGGTTCAGTTCTGCTGAACCATTCAAGCATCTGAGTCGGCTCCATTACACAAAAATCAAAATGTTTCGCAGAAAAAACAAGGTTACAACTGGGAACGCAATGTGAGCTTTGCTTTTCGTGTTACAAAACACGTATACCGTGCTACGCGAGAATAAAAATTCAATCAGGTTGGGTTTTGCGTCTTCTTTGTCGCAAAGAGCAAAAAAATGACATCACTCGGGCCAAGACAATAGTCTATTTTATTAAATTCGAAACATATAAATAGGACAGCCGTCCAAACTTTTTTTTTGTTATTTTTTCGTAGAGAAATTCCTCTCAGGCCATTTCAGCGCACGGAACTCAACCTTCTACATTCGGCCATATGAAATAATTGTTCGTTATTATTTACAACATTATTACAGGAGACCGTTCTGGTAACACAAAATTTTAACCCACGCAATTGACCAATTAAAATTGTGAATTTAAAAATAATGTGGGTTTGATTCATTTTGTCAACAATCACTTCACGAACAATTGTTTCATTAACAAATGGTTCAAATTTAAGAAGTTGGAAGCAATCATTTGAAATAGTCTAATAAATTAAACCGTATTACTCAAAAATGTATTTAAAGGGTTGGTTTTCGACTTGGTTGAAGAATAACTCTCTTCACTTGACCATATCTCTCAATATAATCAAAATAACCTTAATATAACGAATGTCAAAATGATTGTAAACGCGGCCAATTTAAGATATATGATCAAGAGGAAACATGAACAATGTATGAGAAAATCAAACAAATTTATTTAATAAAACAAAATTTACAACTCAAAAAAATTTTTTTTGCATGTAATAAAATTCCATTATTAACTATTAACAATCTAATTATATAGATCTTGACCGATCAAACCCGCCTATATAGTTATTGAATAATTGATAATAATAAAACGTTAATTAAATATATTTTACAAACAGCTTCGTAGATCTCGACTTTAAGACTTACTTTGATCAAACCCGCCTATAATAATAAACGTTCATTTTGGAAACTTGATTTGCAAATAGATCTTGACTTTAACACTTACTTCTACCAAGCCCGCCTATATAATTATTTGAATAATTGATAAAACGCCCATTAAATATATTTTACAAACAGATTCATAGATCTTGACCTTTAACACTTATTTCGATACAAGCTATTCAATAATCAATAAACCTTCATCAGTATATTTTACAAACTTGCTTTGGAAGTTACGTATATCATCATACGTCTTGTATTTAACAGTTAACTTTTTCTGTTTAATTTTATTTTTTTTAGATTACACAATAAAAAATTATGGAATAAATTTAACCCAATGAAATGGTTGTTATCCCATAAAAGAATAGATTTCAATTGTTAAAAAAATCAACTAAGCTTTTTTTTTCTTAATTAAAAGAAAAAAAGAACCTTCGCAAAGAAGAACCCTCGTGTGAATCAAAAGCCATTTACGAATTTCGATTGTTAAAATCTTTCGTCCAGAACACCCACTATCTCTCTCAAATGGTCAAAATCCAAAAAAAAATTTTAATTCAACACGAACAATCAAAAAAATTTTGCACGTATTGTTTTGTTTATCGATCATTTTTTTTAAAATTAACAATGAAATAAAACGTTTTTGAACCCCGATCTCGTGACCAGAAAACATCACTAACAAGCCTTTGACGATCCGAGGTAAAGGTTCCAAGACAAGACCATCAGTTTTTGGTCATTTTGAACGGTCTGAAATGTCAGAGCGAGACGAAGACCTAACGGTAGACAGCAGTCGACACCATGTAAAAAACATCTAAAGCGAAACATGATTTCCTTTCAGTCAAATATCTGTTTCGCTCAACCCTAACGTTTTGAGCCAAAACAGATAACAATTGGGATTCACACGGTATTGTGACGTAAAATAACCATAACCGTTTATCATTTTTTTGGAAAACGAAAATATTTCAAAATTTCAAATCAATTTGCAAATCATTTCAAGCCAGCGCAGCAAAGAAAAAAAAACGACTCATCACAAAGTTTTACCCTTTGATTTTGATCTCATCCTTCCCCAAAAATTAAGTTTACTAAAATTGAGAAACAGGACGTTTAGAATATTCGTGCTGATTCGTATCGTAACTGAACTGAACTAAATATTCTTTACAAATGAATTATTTCCCGTGCAACCAAACATTTCAAAATTGGATAAAGTCGTTAGATTAGGGAAACATATATACAAAAAACAAGAAAATCATTATCATCATCCGCCCACAAATATCGCTTTAACATAATCTAGCTCTTCTTCATCTGATAAAACCAAACATTAATTATTAGTGCTATTATTATAACTATTTTCAATTATTGCTTACATAAAAATTTAGTATACATAAATTAATATATGCACTTACTACTTGAATACTTTTTTCTTTTCCCTTTTCCTTTTCCTTTTTCGTTTTTTTTACAACAGCACTTTTAATATTTGATAATGATGATGGTGATGGTGATGGTGACACTTCTGGACATCTATCTAGCTGTTGTTTTTTTAGAGATCTCATGTTTGCCAGTTTCTATATCTTTTAAGTTTTGTAAGATCTGACCCACCAATAATTTCTTTTTCGCTTTAAATAATCTGCATCATCTTCATCTATACTTCCTTCTCGCTCACACCAAGAAATTCAATATCAGTAGAAGACAGGCCCAATCGATATTTATGTCCGATCTAATAAATAAATAAATGACAAATATTAATATGTAATCTTTAAAGAAAAAGACTAGAATAAGAAAGATTAATCACATGGATGATAATATTTTTGATCCACTTTGAACTTTCTTTTTCTTATCTCATCCAAAACGTCAGTTTTTCCTGTCTATCAAATCTAAATATAAGTTTCTCCTCTTCAATCAAATCAGTCATAGGTTCAAATGACCCTCCCCCACGCATGAACAGATTAATATAATTTTTGTTTAATATGTTGATGGTATCTGACGAAAATAAGGACCCTTTCTTGATTTGATATTTCTTGTGTATACTTTTTTATTTTCACGCTTCTCCTTTCGTTTTTGTATTTTTTTGTGATTCCTTTTCTTTGGATTTGGCTTGTCGTCTATTTTGTTGTAATTTATGTTATTTGTCTCTGATATTTTATAAACACTCCCGATCTGTCTAGATTTTATTTTTAATTAATATTAGTTATCATAATTATTGTTACAATTAAATTACAGGTTAAATGATATATATCATTCATTACCTTCTTCTTCGTTAAATAAATGTTCTAATAATCATAATATTATAAATAACATTTTCCTCCAAAATAATAAATTAATCTACCTTTATTATTACGTATTTTTAAAAAAATTTAATATTATAATAATTTTATTAGGATATTTCAATATTATTAATTAACAAAAAGATTTACCATTTAATTTAAATGGGTAATAAATAAATGATCAAAATCATCCATCATTAATAATAATTATTATTGGTTGAATTATTTCTTGTAAAAAAGGTTGTTTACCAAAGGAAAAAAAACATGAATATTAAGGAGATTGTGTTGATAAAGAAGATTTTGAAGAAGATAAAATAGGTATATTGTGAAATATAAATAATTAGAAATGATCTTTTTAAATTTCCTATAAAATTTGATATTGATAATATATATGAAATTTGAACAATAAATTAAATTTAGATAACTATTAAAATATGATGACTGAAAATGATAAGGAACGATATGATTAAATAATGAATAGTAAATTTACGAAAAGTCAAATCAAACATTAAATCAAGGAATAAATGAACACTAAAAATAAAATAAAGATATTTTTACCTCTTGACATAAATTTTAATATCGATGTTTAGGTGTTTATTCAAACCATTTACTCATCCATATCTTGTTATAATAAATATCATACAAAAATAAATTATATATTATTAAAAAATTTTACCAAAAAAAAATATACTAACCAACGTCTTTATCATCATATAATCCTTGTAGTGCGAGCATAAAGAACGTTTTAAAAAGGGTAAACAAAAAAACTTTGAATATATTGCAAGATAACCACACCCTTTTGGGTCAATTACCTGCAAAATTCAATACTTTGGACTTATACCTAAAGGTAAAGACCAAAATAGCCTAATCCACAATATGACCAAACTTTGCTGAGTGGCATAGTGGCATAGCAATTCTTCTGAGCACCACAGAAAAAAGAATTCTTTATACCTTTTGCATATTATATATTATTGCTTTTACAAGTATGTTCAATTATTTATTTATTTAATATATAAATGCAACGCTTGAATCTTATTATTATTATATTATAGAAAGAAAAAAAAAAGAGCCAAGTGTAACACAATGTTTCAGGATCGTGGCAGAAAAAATTTTTATAAGAACACCATGATATATAAGAAATAGGAGAAATAGGATTATCAAAAATAAAAAATCACTCGAAAAAAAAAAAAAAGTGCCTTTTGAGGACGAATAAAGAATTATTATCGCCATTCATTGTATATTTCAATCATGCAAGGATAATAATTATCATGAAACTACTTTGATTTTTTTCCCGTATATTCCTTAAAACTAAAAATGCCTCAAATTAAAACTATTGTTAATATTTTATAAAATAAAAGTCAAACCGCGTTTGAATTCTGAGTTTGAACACACACAGGCGGGTCAATACTGTTGGTATGTAGAGCAATTTTTATATACATACGAGTTGTACTAACTTGATATTTTTTCGAATTTTGACTTTGAAGTTAACTACGCGTAATAGTAATGCGTAATAATATTTTTAGTGCCCGACGAACATAGGCTGGTGAATATTGGTACGTAGAATAGTAGATGTACAGGTTTAGGTGCAAGTGTTTGTAGGTTTTAATTTGAAGTTTTAAAATAGTAAAAGAATGCTGAAATTCTTTTTTATTTTTCAATTTTTCAAGATCTATATTTAATTCTTTATCAATCCTGTTAGAGAAATTAAATAAACTATTTATAAAAAACTCTATATACATCAATTAAAAAATTAAAATTAAAAAAAAAATAAAAGAATGAAAAAATTCTCGTATATTGATCGAATTGTTGGTGTGATTGTTGTTGTTGTGATTATCGTTGTTGTGATTGCCGTAAAGACCGAATTTCTTGTTGTTGTAAGTTAAGTTGCTCTCGAATCGGTGGTTGTCGTCGTCTAACTATGGTTCATTTTTCCTTAAAGAATTGAATTGTGATCAATAATCTTTTCTTTTAACTTTTTTAATATTGTCCAGGATATATTTTAATAATTGTCATGACCCTTTAATCAAAGCTACTCTTGACTAGCTGGAATTTGGTTTGTTAATAAAAAAATTTTGGTTGTAAGAGTGGCTGTAGGAGTGGCTGTAGGAATGAGAGTAGGAGTTGGAATAAGCGGGAGAAGTTGTGGTCGGAATAAGTTGTTGTAATTGTTGTTGCATTAAAAATGCAAATGTATCATTATTGTTGTTATTATTGATATTATTGTTGTTGTTGTTGCTCATTTTATTTATATATATATATATTTTTATCTTTAATTTTGATAAAGTCATCTAAAACCGACCAATTTTACTCGGCATTTTTGAAGCCCATCACATGGACACACAGAGCACTTTTGGACTCAAACTCTTCACAATTTTATATAATAAATGCCAAAAAATAATTCTATGGAAAGTTTGACGTAAAATATTTATTACTTAATTTTTTCATAGATTGATAACTATTAAGGATGATGTTCTAAAATTTTCCAGGTTTTGCTTATAGTATTAAAAACAATCCTGAAAATTACTAGAAAAACTGTCTAAGGATCGAATTTTATTACTAAACTAAAATCCACTATTTCCTATTTTTTGCTTTGTAACTGTATGCGAGATGAAAAAAACTTGTAAAACATCTTTTTGCCGTGTTCTAAGTTGCCATAACTGATAAAAATCAACAGACAGACACGGTAAAAGACTAATTCGCAATCAGACTTGCAATAATTAACAAGCTTATAACTGAGAACGCAATGTGAGCTTTTGCTTTTCGTGTTACAAAACACACATACCATGCTACGCGAGAATAAAAATTCAATTAAGTTGTCTTCTTTGTCGTAAAGAGCAAAAAAATGACATCACTTTGGCCAAGACAATAGTCTATTTTATTAAATTCGAAACATATAAATAGGACAGCCGTCCAAAAAAATTATTTTTGTTATTTTTTCGTAGAGAAATTCCTCTCGGGCCATTTCAGCGCACGGAACTCAACCTTCTACATTGTTTCATTAACAAATGGTTCGAATTTAAGAAGTTGGAAGCAACCATTTGAAATAGTCTAATAATTAAACCGTATTGCTCGAAAATGTATTTAAAGGGTTGGTTTTCGACTTTGTTGAAGAATAACTCTCTTCCTAACTCTTCTCTTGACCATATCTCTCAATATAATCAAAATAACCTTAATATAACGAATGTCAAAATGATTGTAAACGCGACCAATTTAAGATATACGATCAAGAGGAAACATGAACGATGAATGAAAAAATCAAACAAATTTATTTAATAAAACAAAATTTACAACCCAAAAAATTTTTTTTTTTGCATGTAATAAAATTCCATTATTAACTATTAACAATCTAATTATATAGATCTTGACCGATCAAACCCGCCTATATAGTTATTGAATAATTGATAATAGTAAAACGTTAATTAAATATATTTTACAAACAGCTTCGTAGATCTCGACTTTAAGACTTACTTTGATCAAACCCACCTATAATAAAATTAAATCTTCAGATAATTATATACATAGTATTTGGGTGATCTTCTAAATTTCTGACATCATCATTATGAATTGATTCAAAATTTAAAGACGGTTTAATTATATTTTTTTGATAAATAAGATTTAGATTTTTATTTCTGGTGTTTTGTATTAGATATTTTTTTTTTTTTTTGAAATTTTACAAAAAATTTTGCACTATTTATAAAAGTTTTACTGAATAAAATTAAATAGCTGGAATGCCAAAATGAAAAATTCGGCCATTTCACCAAAAATTTATTTTTAATAATTTTTGCCTCACGTTGCAAATTTCCGTGTAACAAAATTTCGGGAGTCATTTTCTCTGCCGGAAATCACCCCACATATTAATATGCAGGTAATTCATTTAAATTGTTGTTTGACAAATTAATTTTTTTCTTTTTGAAAACAAAAAAAATGGAGTCAACAATATTAGAAAAATATTTTAATGAAAATGAAAGATTATTAAATACAGAAGATTTTTATGATGTAAAAATATATGTAGGTGTAGAACCAAACATAAAGGAAATTCATGCACATGCATCTGTCATATGTACTCATTGTCCATTTTTTAACATTGCATTAAGTAATGCAACAAAAGAAAATGGCTATTATATTGTTAAAAAGGCCAGTATTAATGAGCAACTTTTCAAGAATATTCTAAAGTAAGTTTATATTAAACTACTATTATATTAATTTATTTATTAATTCATTATTGAATATATGATAATTATTATTTATTTTTAAAAGATTTTTATATACATGTAAGATTGAATTAGACAATTTTACTGGAGTTGATATATTAGAAATATTAATCGCAGCTGATGAACTTGGTCTTGAATCACTTTATGAATATACAATGAATTGTTTTATTAAAAAACACGAAGATTATATAAAAGAAAATCCAGTCAAAATTCTACAAATGATTTATTCAAATGAAAAATTTAAGGAATTGAAAAATAACTGTCTAAAAGAATTTAGTAAATATAGTGAAAAATTATTTCAGTCAAGTGAATTTGAGTCATTAGAAAAACCAATTCTATTAGAAATTCTCAAAAAAGAGGACTTTTCTGTTGACGAAATAGTTATTTGGGAAAATGTTCTTAAATGGGGATTATCAAGACATCCAGAAACCAATAATAATGACCTGAAAAGTTGGTCACCACAAAATTTTGTTGATATAGGCAACACAATAAAGGAATTTATTTCTTTAATAAGATTTCAGGATATTTCTAAAGATGATTTTTTTAATAAAATTGTACCCTACCAGAAACTTTTTACAGAGTTTTTCTGGAACAGCCTATTACAATATCATTTATTTCCTGGTAGACAACATGCATTAAATTTATTGGCATCAAGAAACATAAAACTTATTCCAAAGCTTGAATCAATGATAATTGATGAAAAGCTTACTTTGCTTTTTGCAAGTTGGATAGATAAAAAAAACCCACCATATAATTCATACAAAGAAGTAAAATATGAATTGAAACTTTTATATGGTAGTAGTAGGAATGGTTTGAATGCAAATACATTTCATCAAAAATGTGACAATATCAACAAAACTCTTGTAGTTGGTAAAATACAAAATTCAAATCAAATAATCGGTGGTTATAATCCACTCAATTGGAATGGAAATGGTCATAAAAAAACAACCGAAAGTTTTATATTCAATATAAGCAATAGAGATAATATCAATACTGCACAATTTAGCTATGTTAAAAATAATTATTATTATCGGTATGCAATTTGTTGTAGTCCTACTTATTTACCTATTTTTGGCTGTGGTGGTGGTGATATTCTATTTCGCATAGATGGTAGTATTTCTACTACTCCATTTGCTTATAATAACATCGATATAGTAGGTGGTAGTAGATATGATGAATTAGAAGTTTTTCAAATAATTGATAAGAAATAAAATAATCAAAAATTTACAATCTTATATTATTACTGTACTTTTGTAAATGAAAATATATGGGATGGAATTTTGATATTATTATTATTAAACGATTACTATGTTTCTTTTCAAAATATTGTTTTTTCGATATCATGACTGAACAACCATTGAATGCAAAAATATTTTTTTGCCAACAATGATAATGTCGGAAAATCTTTTTCATTATCATTCATTTTTGTTCAAATTATTCAATTTATTTGAACCATTCGTTTATTCGTTTATTCAAACTATTTGTTTATTTGTTATTTGTTTTGTTTGAATTGTTCGTTTTACTTGAATTACCCGTTTTAATCAAATCATTCAAACTATATAATCGAATTATTCATTTTATTTTGAACTATTCTTTTATTCATTTTATTCGAACTATTCAAATTATTTTGTTTATTTGAATTTTGTTTGAAATATTCGAATTATTTGTTTTACTCGAATTATTATTATTCATTTATTATTTTATTCAAATTATTCATTTATTTATTTTTATTCAAATTATTTTGTTTATTCGTTTATTTTTGAATTACTTCGAACTATTCATTATTCCATTTTATTCGAATAAACTTTCAATGTGATTCGAATACACAAATTCATAATAATAACGAGTAAAACAAATAATTCGAATAAACTTTATTCGAATAGAACCCTAATCAAGCATACAGTGATTTTATTTGGTGACTCCAATAATTCAGATCGCACGCTTGCAATATTATAGACTGTAAATAATTACAGCATTACAGTTTTATGGTCTTTATTTAGGGTGTCATGCCAGATTTATTTGTATAATGCTAATTCAGGTACACAAGTCATAAAATTTTTTTATTTTGTGTGTGATAAATATTTGTGGCTTTAAAAAAAAAAATTTGTTTTGACAAATTATACACTACAAATAATTTTTAAAAATGGAAAACACTTTGGATCTAAATAAACATCATGACAATACTTCTACTGACAACAATGATGATGATAAATATTCAAAGAAAAGGAATGAAGGATATGGGAAATGTCCAACCTGCAATAGATATAACACCAATTGGACATGGTGTCAAACATGTGATCCAAAGCTATTAACTGAAGGATGGACTAGTGGCAATAAAAAATTAGATGAATTGATTAAAAGTACACAACTTAAAGCAACTAAGTATCGGAATGATGATTATCTTCAATGGATTCCTTATGATGATTTAACAAATATTGAAAAAATAGGTGAGGTTGGGTTTGCAACTATATACAAAGCTACTTGGTTAAATGGTTGTAAAAGTACATATAATAATGAAAGAACCAGTGGAGATAGGTCTGTGGCATTAAAAAGGCTACATAATTCACAGAATATTTCTGATGAATTTCTTAATGAGGTAAATCATTTTATTTTTCTATTTATTTTCAGATTTTTTAAATATTATTGATTATTATTCTGAATTCAATATTTTTTTATATAGTTCAGAAATTATGTTACATTTTATGGCGAATCATTTATAAATAAAATTTATGGATTAACACAAGATTTGGTTACAAAAGAATATATCTTTGTAATGGATTACATGAAAGATGGAAGTCTTCAAGATTATGAAGATCCATATATTAGATATGAATTTTATGGGGAATGCCCAACTTGTTATAGATATAATACTTATAAGGCATGGTGTCAATCATGTGATCCAAAGCTATTAACTGAAGGATGGACTAGTGGTAATGAAACATTAGATGAATTGATTAAAAGCACACAACTTAAAGCAATTGGGTATGGTAATGAATATTACCTTTTATGGATTTATTATGATGATTTAACAAATATTAAAAAGGTAGGTGAAGGTGGGTTTGCAACTATATACAAAGCTACTTGGTTAAATGGTGAGAAATATACAACTCGCGGAAAAGGACATAGTAATAATAGGTCTGTGGCATTAAAAAAGCTACATAATTCACAGAATATTTCTGATGAATTTCTTAATGAGGTAAATTATTTTATTTTTCTATTTACTTTAGATTTTTTAAATATTATTGATTATTATTGTTATTATTTAAATATTTTATTTGTTATTTTAGTTTCAAAATTATATGAAGTTTTGTGATAATGGAAATATAATTCATATTTATGGATTAACACAAGATCCAATTACAAAAGAATATATATTTGTAATGGATTATATGGAAGATGGAAGCCTTCAAAATTATTTAACTAAAGATTTTAAAAATTTAAAATGGAACAACAAAATTAGAATTCTTTTATTATATTATTAAAGGTTTAAGAGATATTCACGAAAAAGAAATTATTCATCATGATCTCCATAGTGGTAATATTCTTCAAAAAGAAGATATGTGGTCATATATTGCAGACTTAGGGTTATCATGCCCAGCTAAAACATTATCATCAAACAAAAATGATATATGTGGAGTACTACCATATATTGCACCAGAAGTTTTAAAAAAGAAACCATATACAATGGCATCAGATATATACAGTTTTGGAGTTCTGATGTCTGTAATATCAACTGGTCAACAACCATTTAATAATTTGGCACATGATGAATATCTTGCAATGAAAATATGTAAAGGTGCAAGACCTGTATTCTCAAACAACACACCAAAATTCTATATTGAACTAGCATTCAAATGCATGGATGCTAATCCAGATAAGCGTCCAACTGCTGAAGAAATTTCTAAGATTATTAATTTTTGGCATAATGATGAATCAATTGAAAAAGAGTTTGATAAGATGGATGAAATAGAATTTGATCCTTCAACAATTACTGCAGTATTTCATCCAAATGCAGTTTATACTAGTAGATTATTAAATTTTACAAACCTTCCCCAACCTGTGAATTCCAATAAAGTAACAATTATTGGTAATAATGATGGTAATTATTAACATTCAATCATTATTTTTATTAATTTAAATTTTAAAATTAACAATATCCCACTCTTTGTGATAAATATTTTGTAGATTCTAAACAGATTGAATTAACTATACCAGATGAATTATCTGAATAAGTTAAATTCTATTATTTTTAAATATCTTGAATAATGATATAATACAAAGGTAACTTTTCACAATTTGACAATTTTTTTCATTTGAAATTTGAATGTTGAATTTGCACACTAAAATAATGACTTTTGACAACAAAATCTATTTCCTGAATATCTTGTTGTTATATAAAAAGGCTGTTCATCCTCTATAATAAATTATAATTTTTCTTTTTCGTAATATAAATTTTTTGAATATAATAATAATTATAAATATTGGATATGCAAATTTGAATCACCTTTTCTGTCTCATTTAGTTGAAGAATACCATCCATGTCCATGTAATAAATAAATGAATTATTGTTTTTTATTTTTTTATTGAATACCCTCATCCCTATGAAAAATAAAATACGCAATTAACGTTGAATACGTTTTTAAAAATATATTGATATATACGAAAATAACGTATTTCTTACACGGTTTTGAAAAATTACCCCTTTTCAAATTTAGTGTGAAATACGGAATCAGTAAGGAATTTGTAACATGCTGAAAAGGTACGTTTTACGGAATTTGTAAATACTGAAAAGTCGTATATAAGTTACGGAATTTGTGACATATTAATACTAATACTAATACTGAAAAAGTTCTGGTATGTTATGATTCCGCGTATAAGGTGCATAATAATAACGGGTAAAATACTGAAAAGTGATCATATAAAGAATACATTTAATTATTATAGTATTTCATATCAATAAATATTAATATTAATATTGGCAGATCTCAATTGTACTTGAAATTTTTTTTAAAAACAATTATTATTATTATATAAACATTAACAACATTTTTTTCTTTATATATATATGTAGTATGGTTAGATAATTTTATTAGAGAGCTTTCTAGGAATCAGCAAAAGTGGAGAACAACTATCTTTAACTTTCTACGAAATAGACATTTACAGTGTGTAACAAAAAAAATTGGAAAAGAATTCTTTCCAATAGCAAATTACCACACCTTTCTGTATAAAGATCATTCCTGAAGTTGTTACAAAGATTAAGAAGCTATTTTGAATTAAATAGTATGTCTGAAAGTTTATTATTTTAAGTTCGAAATTTACCCACAAGAGCTTCAACTTAAAAACCTTCTGTTAGTTATATGATGATTATTCAACAATGTTTATGTATTGAAACATCAAAATTTTTGGTGAAATTATTAAATGAGGCATAAATGCTAAAAAATACTGGCAAATTAGTGAAAATGAGTTCACAGATTTTTATAATTAGATTTTTAATGGATCAAAAATTAACTTTGTTGCTTAATATTGAAAGCAATTAAAAAAAAATTTCATATCAAATTTATATTAATAGAAACTTCAGATTTTCAGTTTCCTTTTGATATGTTTTTTGTCCGTTTTTTATTCAATCAATATTGAAAAGCAAACAAATAAAATTTTCCAAATTTTTTTTTGTTATACACTGTATTATTATTATATATATACAGTATATTCTTCAGAACTTTCATTACAAACTGGTGTATAATTATTATGTATATTTTGTGTCAGGCTTATTATTAAAAATTTCCATGTTAAAATTTCAGGCACAAAAATTTTGCAAAGCTTTAAAAAAAAGATATGAATTAGCTTTACAGAAAATTGGCAATAGCATATCATGTCTATTTTTTTTATTTAACAAGCTAATTTTACAAACTTTCAAACGTATCTAAATTTATTTAATTATGTTATCTAATTGTTGAGATATGCAATTTTTTGTCACCGCCATTTTTTTCTTAACACACTGTAAGCATAAATCTTTATTCAACCTACACTTTTTTAGGGTTTTATTTATGAATAATTAATTCTATTGAATGAATTAAATATTACAAAAATCAAAACTGCTTTCATTTTTATTTGATTCTTCAATAAAATTTTCATCAGCTTCTTTGATGAAATTTTCAATTATGTTGTAATTTATCTGTACACCAAGTATTTGAAGTATTAAAATGTTCTCCAAAATGGGTCTGATTCATTTCGTCGACAATCATTTCGTCGACGCCCATTTAATCGAAAGTTCATTTCGTCGAAAGTTCATTTCGTCGAAAATTATTTCATCACAAAAAAAAAACTTCATTAAACAAATTTCTCCTCACACTTCCCACACACCCCGCTTTCTTCACTTAATTTCTTAACTAACTCCCCACACTCCTTACATCTAACTCGTTCGGTCTCTGGCTCGAGGATGAAATAATTTTCGACGAAGTAAACGCGACCGACATCACATCTATTATTTGGTAATAACCTAAACAGGAATTGATTTACATTTACTACTATATTTTTCTAGAACTATACGCACTATACGTATAGTACTGATCTGCCCATCTCTAGGTTTTATGCTTTATATTTTTTTTTTACATATATTTATTGGGCACGTCATGAGTTGGTAACTGGTATTTATTCGCTTGCATTTGGCGACGAGAACAGGACTATAGTTTGCAAACGGATTCTCATATCCTTTGCTGAAGAGTTTATAGTATTATTATCATATACTATATAATTAATGGTTGAAGAAGCCTAGACGTAAAATTCCGGAGATAAAAAGCAAATGAAGTAAAGTTGTACCTTTAGAATGACTAATGATAAGGGACAAGAGATCAAGAAAGGCTAGGACTAAAAACTATACTGTTAGAATACAGAAGCGTTCAAGAAAGGCTACGAAGAAAATTATACTTTTAAAATCAACGAAGTGTTCAAGGAAGACTTAACTAAAAAATATACTTTTATAATCAAAGAAACGCTCAAGGAAGGCTATGACGAAAAATATACCCTTAGAATCAAAGAAGCGTTAAAGAAAGGTTATGACGAAAAATAGATCGAAGAAATTATTTTAAAAATTTTAATAACATTCAAAAGGCTAAAATTCAAAAATTCAAAATTCGGCCCTTTTATACGGAAGAAACCCTGTCACGGAAAAGTATCCTAGTACTAGGAAAATTTAATTACCGAAAAGTTGCACAAAGTCATTAATGATTAGTAAAACAAAATATAAACAATCCACAAACGAACCAGAAGACTAGATAAACCTGTTCAATTCAAATAGAATGAGTCTTCGGAAAATAGTAAAAAAAAGGGGCTGGACCTAAAAATAATACATTCGGAAAGTTTTAATTAAAGAATGAAAATAAAGAAAGAATTGGATAATAGGATCATTGATGGAAGTACAATTGCAATAATGCAAGAAGGAAGAAACGTCAAAACAAGTGATCGTTATAAGATCAAAGTTTTGCAAAACAAAGTCTAGAAAAAATTAAAAAAAAAAGAGACTGTTATAAAGAAAAGAATTAGGAAATGTAAAATGCCAATAAAGAATAACTGTAATTAAATACCAGGAAAGAATTTTAAGCATTAGTAGAACACCATGTTTGAATTAAAAAAAGAGCTAAGGCGCTAGAAGAAACATAAATGAAAACGCAAAAAACGAAGTAATTAATTCGCAATTCGCCAGAAACGGAAAGAAATTACATAATGCAGATCGGGGCAAAATTTCTCGATTTTATAATA
>CAUDNR010004178.1:68340-93519 GCA_958430865.1 Entrophospora sp. SA101 | reverse complement strand
ATATTTTAAAAAAACTTCATGTGACACGAATTTCGAATTTATTTTCACATATAGAAAATCAATTGATGTGACATGTCTTGTGACTATTAGTGAGTGACACTTGACCCCCTGTAGATCCGCAATGTCCTGCGACTGATATTAATATGACACTTGATCTGCAATGTCCAGTGATTGATATGTAATAATAAAAAACAAATTTTGGTTACGTTAAAGCTAGAGAGACCTATTCTATCAACTGACAGAGAGAGCTATTTTTTTAAAAGGTAGGATAGAAAGTTACTTCTATAAATACAAAGTTTAGGAGGTGCACATTATATAAATTATTGCCATATTTTAACATTTTTTAAAAAACAAAAAAACCCTTTTTTTTATCTTTTGGTCAGTCACGTGTTACATGAGTATAAAAAAGGAAAATCAAAAAATTATACGCGTCAATTTCTTCTCTTGATGTTTTTGTTGTCAATGGATAATTCAGAGAATTTGTACAGAGAACATGAATTATTAACTGAACATTTTGGATTTCTTCCAATTTCTATAATTGATGATATTATTAATGTTGTTAATGAAATTATATATGCTGCTCTTACTGGAATAGAAGTTTTCGTTGGAAAAGAATTAGGACAAGTGGAAGAAGCTGCACAGGTTCATTTTTTTAAACTTTGTAATTTTCATTAAATTACATTAATATGTATATGTGTATATATATATATACAAATTACCACCTACCTATTTCTAATTTGTTAAAGGGAATGCATAAAGTTGAAACGTTACTTGAGAATTTGATCGATCGAAATTATGAAATTTTTGAAAGATATACATTAGACAATATTTTTGCTATACGTGAAAATGTTCAAATAACATTAAATCACTACAAGGTTGATATTTATTTTCAAAGAGTTGTATTTATTTTATAGTCTGTGCAAAATATCATATAAATATTATTGTTTGTAAAAAAAATAAAATAGGGATTGGATTTTACAATAGATCAAAGTGAAGAAGATAAAATCGATAAAGAATTAAAAGAAATGAGGAGTAAAATTGTTATGGTAAATATAGATATTTAAATATTACTATTACTATTGTTATTAGGGGAAAAAATTTGTTGACTTTTATATATTTTTAATAATCAGGCAAAATTTGCAAATTACAAATTAAAAAAAAAATTAGAAAAAACCAAATCATATGCCGTTTGTTTTGATAATTGTTTAAAAGGATCAACACTTTTTACTAAGTTGGAAAAAGATCATAATGGTATTTCATTTAAAAGATATTATCATCATCATTAAAAATATCAAGTATAAAGTACTAATATAAAAACATAATAAATAGTTTTTCCTGTAACAGATACATTTCAAAATATTCAAAATCAAATAATTAAATTAAAAAACAATCTTAGTAGATTATATGAACACACTAATAATGGCAATGATGATAATAACAATCGTAAAAACTATAATTTATATATTAAAATTGAAGATGAACGAGAAGAATTTATTCGTAACAGAGCATCAAAAATTGTTGAACAAATTAAATTGAAAAGAATACAAGTAAATGAAGATGAAGATAATAATAATTATAAAAAAAGAAAAATTGAAGAAAATCCTTCTGCTAAAGAAAATGATGAATTATTAAAAGAAGTGGATGAATTAGAAATCCTTAAAACAATCTTTAATCTATAAAAATATTGTGATACATGTTATTAATTATTATTTTTGCAAATAAATAAATATAGTTATACAATTTTATTTTTTAAAAAAATTTTTAATTACCAAAAAAATATTGTATTCTAGTAATTAATATTAATAATGCAATCATTATTAATATTAAACAATTATAATTGTATGATGTAATATAATTTTATAGTCCTAACAAAACTACAATATGTAAGAAATTATCAGGATAACAAAGATTTTGAGAAGCCCATACTATCGGAATATCTAATTGTGGGATTATACCATGAATAACAGGTGCAGCAAAAGAACTCTCATTTGATAAAGGTTGTGATGATGGAAAAAAGTCCGGAAGGATATGGTGTAATACATTTCCAAGCGTAAGTTGATGACCTATATATTTATGTATGTATGTGTGAATTGAAGTTATTTTTGATTAATGACATGGAGATAATAATATGTGAATTGAGTAAAAAAAAAATTTTATTATTATCAAATATACCATCTTCGTTTAAAGGAGATATTGCTTCTTGTATTACTGGACAATTATCAGGTAAATATATTCGAAGTGGAATATGTCTTGGAACTTGGCCATCATTAATCACTAAACGATAATTCACGCTCCAAAATTTATCATAATCCTCTTTTTACATTAATAAAAGGTGGAAAATCAGGAGTATGGTGGTGGTGTCATAGTAGTTAAAGATAATAATTTCATATAATATTTCTGTATTGTATAAAAATAAAATAAAAAGGATACTAGACCATAATCCATCCCAAAGCTGTGTTTGGTCATTTTTTGATAAGTTCATTACTTTTTTTGTTGTGCCATTTCTAAGAAAATCTGCCTGGAAACAACAACAACATTATTATTTAATATTATTTTCGAATTATCGATTAATAATTAACAATTAATAATTGATTTATTTAAATTTTAAAAACCCCTACTTCTTTAATCATAGACATGAAAAAATCTTGAGTAGCGTCAATAGCCTGAGCTCTTATTAATTTATCTGCAGGAAAGTCTTTAAAATGAACAGTTACAGACCAAGGTAATGGCGGAGGACTATTTGAATCTGGTCTATATCCTGTATGTAAATCGAATAGTAGTCCAATTGGATAATGCCTTTTTATTAATTATCATCATCATCATTATTATTAATTATCAATTATGGTGATGTTGATGATGATGATGATGATGACGAGAGAAGTAAATAGTGGCAATATATATATACACACATACACACACTTACCATTTCAAAGGTGTTCCATCAACATCATACCATATTTCTGCATCATCAACAATAAAATTCATCGCCATATCACGAAAGTATTTTCTTATTACACTTGTTAATAGTGGGAAATACGAACAACGAGGTGCTTCTATCTATCACAATTAAATGATGAGAATGAATGATGAGAATGAAAATGAAAGATTGCTAAACCCGAAAGTTTGAAAAACTTACAAAATAAGGTTCAATCGTTTCTACGCCTAATGCTTCAGCCTCGTCAGTATCTAAAGAAAATTTAATTGGCAAGGCACCATCCCAAATGGCTCTAGCGATTGGATTTTGAGGTGCTGTCATTTTTCTTATTTTTTTAGAAGACAACAGATAAAAAAGAAGTTACACGGGTAAAAATTTTCGAAAAAATTACCTAAATATAATAATAATCATCATAATTACAATAATAATAAAAATAAAAATATACAATCAATAATAACAATTATTATTGTTTAAAAGAACTTTATAATATCAAGTAGAAATTCATCAAATTTCTGTATTATATGAAGATGAAAAAAATAATAAAAGGGAAGGTGTAAAAATAGGGGTGGTAGATGTAGAAGGAATGATGAGAAAGTTGAAATTGAACATATTGATAAATCATTATATCCAGGATTTTTCCCAGAAAAAAATGAATTAAATGAATTAATCGATGAAGATGAAAATAATGATGATGCAAAAGAAGCCGGAGATTTTACATGGTTTGTTGATCCTAAATATGAGAATCCTCAAGGAATGTTGTAAATTTATACCCATGTGGCATCCAGATTTGTTTCAGATCCGTCATCAACAATATCAAAATGAAGGGGAAGGAGAATATTTAAAAGATGAAGATGCAGAAAATATTACAATTAAGTTATTGATGTTAACAAGAAATCCGATTTTTCAGATTTGATGGTGAAGGAAAGAATTCAAGGCATTTGGTGTCACAGTTGATGTAATTACAATTTCTACTTGAAAAAGAAAGAGAAGAAACAAATTTAGATCTGTCCAATTCATTGTCACTAACAAGTTGCAAATAGTTGAAGGAAGAGATTCGCAAATATAATATTTAATTATTTTATTCAATAAATAGAAAAACTGGTTGAGCTTACATGAAGGTTAAATAAAATAGAAGCAAGCTGTCAAAGCCTTTGATAATATAAAGAAAATGTATTTGATTTGAATTCAGAACTTAATGAAATGGTAAATATATATTATATATAATTTTTTCATTACTTTAAAAATAATGACTCAATACAACAACACAAACACATATTTTCATTATCCCGATTACACAAATTTCAACAGCGGAACTTAGTATTAATATTAGAACATTCCCAAAATTCTAGCTTGTTAATAGAATTAGGTTTATTTGAAATCTCAACAATTCCCTAAATTAGAATCTCAAATTTGCTTAAAATTGATTTAATTCAAAATGAAAGGTTAATTTGATCAAAGAAACTAAAGAGAAATATGATAAAGCAATGAAAAACCATCTGAAGATTGAATATCTCAACCTTTTGCTGATATATATAATTCGGCGTTCTGATGTCTGTGGTATCAATGGGACAATAACATTTTAGCAGTTTGGCACACAATAATAAAGATATATGAAGGAGTAAGACCTGGATTTTTGATTACGACCCCAAATTTTTATTTCAATAATTACAGCATCTATGGATCCAAATGCAGTTTATAAAAGTAGATTATTGAAATTTACAAATCCTCCATAACCTGTAAATGATAATAGTAATGGTAATTGTTAGCTTAATACTTATATTATTAATTATTTTCGCTTTTAAAGTATAATATTGACCTTAGCTCTCATCAAATAAATTTAGACACATAAGTTAATAAAAAGCACACAACTTAAAGTAACAGATTATAGATATTAATTATCTCCAATGGATTCCTTACGATGATTAAAAGCTACTGCAAAGATAAGGAAAATGGTTTCCCCACCATATACAAAGCTAACTAAAAATATTGATGGAAGATTTATGAAGATAGCATTAAAAAAATTACACTATTCTCAAAATATTTCTGATGAATTTTTGAATGAAGTTATTATTGTTCCAATCACTGGAGAATATATATTTGTGAAATGAAATATACAGTAAGTGGACAAAAAAGCAGTAATCAATTTAGAATATAGCCACTCAGATGCCTGCCTATTATCAAGATGGGTTGTCTGTATCTGGAATTATGTTATGGGAATCAATTGGATTGAACTGCAGGGAAAGAGTTTTTAGAAGAACCAATTATAATTTACAAATCCGATTCTTTTTCTTGTATTCCTATTTTCCAAAAAAAAAAACAATGCACAACAGAAAAGTGATTAGCTCTTGGGGAATTTCATAATGCATTTATATCACCAAAATCACAGATTATAATATTATATGTTAAGTTCTTAAAAAATATAAAGACAATTTGTGCACTTTGAGGAATGTATAATTGGTTCCAGAAACCATTGCTAAAGTAATTTTGATCTATTTTGATTATCAATTTATAGTCCCTTACAACAAAGTTATAAATCAAAAATTGAACGTGAGAGATTCAGTTATTATTTCTTATGCAGATGGTAAAATTTATCAAGCAACAACTATTAAACGATATATGAGAAGCCTTGGACATGAGATTGGCCTATGTACGGAGTATAATGATCAGATCAAAACAATGTTACAAAGATTCACAATTTCATCCTTGAGAACTAATGCATAATCATGAAATTAACTCTTTTGAAGAAAAGGTTGAATATATATTTAATTAGGTATTTCATCTGGTACAATTAATTTGACCTGGAAAGAATATTTATATTAACGATTATAACATTAAGTTTTTTAAATTATTTAAATATTTCATAAATAATGTTAATAATTACCATTATAATTGCCTTAATAGTTACTTTATTAGAATTTGCAGGTTGAGGAATATTTGTAAATTTTAATAATCTGCTAGTATAAATGGCATTTGGATGAATTGTTGTAGTAATTATTGAAGTAACAAAATATATTTTGTCCGTTTCATCAAATATTTTTCTAATTCATCAATTTGTTGTTTTAAATATTTTATAATATTTATTATCAAGAGACCATTTGATAATTTGTCACTAAATGAGCTAGACCAAAATTCAATAATATTGTGAACTTCTTTAACATCCATACATATATCTGTATGCTAATTCAATGTGAAGCTTAGGGAGTATTGTTTGAGAATCAGGTCTTGCACTTTCATTGCAAGACCTAAATTACCACTCTGGTAGTACATGATGATTTTTGACTAACTGGGATTTATAATCCTAATCTGCAACATTTACTGATATATAATTTATATTGATCTTTTGAGCCTCTCAAGCACATTTATACTAGATCATTAAATTATTGCTGAATTAGGCTGTATTCGCAGTAGTGTTGGTCGCCAAAACTATTTTGAAGAGGTGAAAGTCAAAACTAAAATTAAAAGTTATATGTCAAAACTAAATCAAAAGTCAATAGTCAAAAATCAAAACTAGTTTCGACTTATGGCGAAACCTTTTGACTTTCGCACGATTGCGAAACTCTCGAGTTTTGGAAACCAACACTAACCTACAGTCAACTCTCCATAAGTGCATGCTATGTCTCATTCCCAACCTTGGGACTTAAGAGATAAATGCATCCCTCCGTAAATGCACTGCACGATCTTTTACCAATCCCATTTATATAAAACCACCCTCTCTAAATGCACGTCCGTGACTTTCATGTGATCAATGTGTAACAAGAAACAAAATTTATCGTGTTACATTAATTAATTTTTCATCTATATGCGTAATTTACTAATTCTTTTCTTTTTAATCAACAAAGAGTTATTATGCAGATAATAAAACTTATAGGCAGAATCGTTAAGAATCACACAGAGAATAAAGAGTTATATGCTTTTTTTTAATAAAGAGTCAATTAAATTATAGAGAATTAAATGAATGTATACTAATTCTTTCTTTTTTAATTGACAAAGGGTTACCAGATAGTGAAACTTATAGGCAAAATTGTTAAGAATTAAACAGAGGATAAAGATTTTTTTTTAAATAAAGAATTAAATGAATGTTTACTAATTCTTTCTTTTTTAATTGACAGAATAAGAATCCAGATGGTGAAAATTTTATAGGCGAAATTATTATACATAAGAAAGCAAGACAAGAATGAAGAATTTTAAAAACAAATCCATTTACACAAGTTTTAATAAATAAAAAATCTTCTAACATTATTATTACAATAATGAAGGTGATGATAGCATTGAACTGGTAATAATGAGTGCTGATGAAGCTTCCAAAAGTTTGGAAATTGTCTATGCCTTTTTACTATAACAAGGAAATACTAAAGAACAATTAAAACAAGTTAATTCTCTTGATTGATATATTAATTTAAAAAAATAAATTCAATGAAACAAACTACAATGGATCAATTTTTATAATATAATAATAATAATAATAATAAATAAATAATTTTTTTAACACAATATCCCGAATGTCACGTGTAGCCATAATATTCTTACCCTCCCTAAATGCATCCCTCCATAAATGCACGCTCTTGACCATTCCCAAGGGGGGTGTATTTATGGTGGGTTGACTGTATGTACTATGTAAAGGTTGTTCTATGTATTTACCAATATTAACTAGTCCATGTGTCATGTAGTTAACTTCAAAATCAAAAATCGAAAAGAATATCAAGTTAACACAACTCCACATACCAATATTGACTGTCTATGTGTGTTTCAGATTCAGGCACTAGACAATTCGAACGCCATAAATTCTAGATGTTTATTATTGCAAAATTTAAAAAACCAAAAAACCCATAAAAATAGCGTTGTTACATTGTAGATAAGGTTCTTAAAGATTAAAACCACTTTCAATTTTTTTTTGTAGCTATGTTACTTCCAAAGTTATAATAAACATTTTAAGTTTCCGATTGTTAAAATCAATTTATAATTAAATTATTAAATTAAAGAAAATCGCTTTCTATGAAACTGTTATAACTCATCATACAGGTGAGAATTTTTAATTCTGAAAAATGTTTTGAGCTTGCAGAATATGTCTCTACATGTAACAGAGCCATATTTTAAAAATATTTATTAACATTGATGTATCTTCATGTTGTTTTGTCATAAATTCTAAATAACTGTTAATACATATAAATTTGAAAAAAATCATATTAAGCAAAAAAAAAATAGCATTTTTTTACGTTATATTCAAGGTTCTTATTAATCAAAATCATTTTCAATTTTCTTTGTAGCTATTTTGTTTCCAAAGTTATAAACGTTTTTAAGTTTCCCGATTGATTGTTAAAAACAAAAAAATATTTTTAAATAAAAATTTGATCAACATATTTATGCGATACTATATAATTGATTTTATTATTTGATTTCCCCAACGATACGTGTAAGAGTACGAGTTCCCAACCCTGATCTAGGATTATCCAATCTAATCCAAAGTTAAACTTGTGAATATAGCCAATGTAGTGTAAGCAAGATTCAAAATAAAAAATTTTAATGTTGGGTAAAATCATTATAGAAGATCAAAATGCTGAGTAAATTCATTATTAAAACCTTTGAGTAGACTCATGAAAATTTTCGGGTAACCTATCTATGTGATTTCCGGGGTATTTTTCATCTCCAACTGTAGCAAAAATTCCAAGAATTTATTTATCACATCTCCCAGGAGAAACTATGAAAAAATACATTTCAAATAAATAAAGCTTCATCTAAACTTCATAAACAATGCTTATCGCTACCTCAGGGATTCAGAGCATATGAATATTTATGAGGAAACTTCCCTGAGTTATTTAGCAAAAGTTAAAGAGATTTTAGCACCAAAAGGATCTGGTGGAAAAGTGACAGATTCCGCACGCGCCAACGTTGCATACCTTTCTTCAGATTTAATACACTTCATTACGCAGCTTCACGTGGTCATTTGGATATTGTTGGGTAGTTTGTAGAAAGCGCAAGTGCAATTGTTGATTTAGAAGATCAAATTGGTGAGGTAAGATAAAATATAAAGATAAATATATAATAAATAAATCTATCTATTCATTTTATTTCATTTATTTTATTATTTTATTCATTTATTTTATTATTTTATTCATTTATATGTGTATGCTTACATGTACATGTTATATATAATTTTATAGACTGAATTATTAAAAGCATCATATAAATGGACATATATAAGTTGTCAATTATCTCTTACAAAGAAATGTATCTTTTATCACAAAAAAGATAATGATGGATGGACATCATTACATAATGCATCTGCACAAGGACATTTGTGTATAGTTAAGTATTTGGTGGAATCTGCCAGTAGCGTAGATGTAGATGTTGGAAATACATAATATGAATATTGTGAATGTTTTTTTTTAAACAAATATGAATATGAATCAATTTTTGTTGCCATATATATAATTGTGATTAAAATATTTTTATTCGCAGGTTTGTATTAAAAAAAATTACTAATGAATGCTGCATCAAAAAAACATCTTGATATCTTTTAAATCATGCTAAATCCAATCCTCTTATTAAAAATAAATTTGGCGAGACTGCTTATGATGCAGCAGTAACAAGTAATGAGACTTATATTTGTGAAGAGCTGAGGATAAATGCTTGGACTAATTTTCAATTAACTATTTGATTTCTTGTTTTTTTCTATTGAAAATAATACATTTACAATAGAAACATCATTCGGTCATCTTTACTACCGATCAATCAATCAACCATATGATGTTTTTACTTTTCACATATCAATACCAATTATTCTTCCCGAAAATCAAAGAGCTTCAAAATGGCGTCGGCGCTTCGTAGTTCACCAAAATACTCAGCAGCAAGTCTTTTGAAGACAGATTTGCGTGAACCCTGTCTGATTGCTCCATCCTAGTGGAGAAACTTCATATAAAGAAGATATAAAATTACCAGTTGGGCCAAATTCTTCATCAATAACAATTACTTATACAAAATTACAGAATAAACAATGGTTTTGGGTGAATGAATGGCAAATAGATATGTCACGTTTTTACATGGATTCAGAAGGATGGCAATATGCTAGGAATTTTACCAAACTAGATGTAAATTGGAGCGCACATCCATCTCAAAATGCCAATAGCTCTGTAAGAAGAAGAAGACGGGTTCATGTGATGAAACATTGTTTCACTTTTACCAATTGGTATTATCACCTTACGTTTACACTTAAACAATTAATCCCGTTTACAAAAAGTTAAACAAAATATTTATGCGAAACGAAAATTTATACCAAAGCAAATACTCAAAACCACCGAGTCCTATATCACTCTGATAACCAAACGGACAATTAAACCCTACTACTACTGTTTAATTCCCGACCACAAAATGGTTTATTAAACAAACAAAAAGAATTAATTATATATATATATTGTGTGTATAAATATCTCTTCTACGTTTATTTATTTATGATTTATTATTATGAATAAATTGGTAAATTATGAATGAAGAATTTTAATAAAAAAACATATATTATTGTCCGTTACACGAGGACCTCTATTACTATTGCTATATTTGCGAACTAGTGTAACAGATGACTTTTTTTTATAAGGACCGGGAAAACTCTATTGAATGTGACCGTCAACACTATGATTCGAAAGTACTTTTAAAAAAAATTCGTGGCCGCCTCATCATAGATTTGTATTGATAGAAAATGGAAAATGTTACTGCTTTTATATTATTCGAAGATAAAAATGTTATCGGTTACACTATAATAATAAATAATAATACTGATAAAAAATTTAAAATGAAAAGTCATAATAAAAATAATAAAAAAATTCCTTGTGATTCACGCCAAAAACATTTTACTACATACCCTAACATTCAAGAATTTGTCAATGCTAAAAAGTTAATTGTAAATGTGGTCAAATTATTTCACTTGGAGTCAATTATCAAGTGTTTGGGCAAAGTTATTACGTATTATGAAAAATGTGGCAAGGACATTCATGGGTAGAAAAGCCGGGAAAACTCTATTTGTATGTGACCGCCAAATTAAATGACAAATCATATTGATGCGATTCTTAGTTTTTTATAATTATGCGAATCGATTTTCCGAACAATTTTTAAAATTATTAATAATGCGAATCAAAATAGCCGAGAACATATGAAATTATCTATCGATTAAAAATATTTAAAAGATAGTTTTGTGTACTTGATTGAAATGATTATAAATTAAAATGTTTCATCATCTACTGCAATCAAACAAGGATTAATATTAGAATAAGAACGTATTCCCCAAAAAAATAAACTACTTCTCGTGGTGTAATATGAATTATAATGTCTCCTCCTGCCAAATTTTCACATTAAAAATACCGTTGTGATACAGAAAGATAGGCCTTAATAGAAATATATGATAAATGATCTAAAAATTCTGCCGGTCCTTTTTTATATATTAATATAGTAAAAGGCGGCGATATTTTTCATTTTCTATCAATACGAATTTATTATTATGGTGAAGTAATCTCATTTTGTTTTTTATAAAGCATTTTCTAATCATAGAGTTTTTCCGAGATCTAACCTCGATAATTAAAATACGGCACTACCCTTAATCGAATTCTTTATAAGAAAAATTTGAACGTCCATCTGATAATTTAGATTGTATTAGTATTAATACTAAAAGATAACAATATTATAAAAATGTACGTTGAATTTTTGGATCCATTATCTTAATCGATTGGATTCATATATATATCATTTAATGAATATTTGGATTAAAATTTTTAAACGGATGGGATGTTCTAATAAGATTTTTGAAAATGATAGTAATCGTAATAAGGGTACCCGGATTGCAATAATTAAAAAGACAGGGATCCGGATGCAAAGTTCTGAATAACTAATTCAAAAAAATATTTTGAACATGTGAACTTTGGTTCATATCTTTTTATGATTTCCCATTGGCTCTTATACTGTTCTTCTGTGCGGAATTGATAAATTTAAACCAAAGTTATTAATAAAATAATTGTTTGATCAGCATTCACAAATCTATTTTTAGTAACAATTTTAAAGTTGGGTTATACGAAACCCTATATTACCAATGCACAAAATTTTCTTGTAAAAATTTCGGAAATTTTTCTGAAATAGAAATGTATAAAAAATCCGGCAAATTAGAGTACCTGTCCTCTACTATGCAAACAAGACTCCAATCGTAATCCTTGCATAATAGATTAATTAATATTAAGTAAAAAAAAATCAGATTGATTTTCCTAGTCCAAATTTCAATTAATATATTAACCAGCTACAGAAATAACCCATCTAATTTGACTATACAATTGTGGACAACAATGAGCAAGTACAACTTTTTTATATTATTATAGTCTTTTCCTAACTTGGCAAAATTTCATAGATACAAACAAACATTATACCTTTAGGCAGCTGTGGATTCTGCTTCATATATTATTATTAATTTTTTGCAAATGTCTTGCTAGAACGTGCCAATTTGCGACAAATATTTCTTACATATAACTACTATTCATTTAGGATATATTAATATGACTAAAATCAAAATAAGAGAATTTAGGCACCCATAATTTTGTTATATTCAACTTTTTTATAACCGAAATTGGTTTATAAGCAAAATGTATGGTATATTAATATTTAATAAAAAAAACTACTACGTAATTTGGCATGTTTCCCGACTGTAAAACAAATTTTGTCGTACACGCGGTCACAAAATATATTCCGCAATCAGAACCTTCCTTCCCTCCATATAGTACAGATATTGGTATGCAGAATAATCAATTGGTAACTAATTATAATTTTATTTTACTTTTCTTAACTCATTTCTTAGAATACCATTTGCAAAAAAAAATTATTGGTGTGCTAAAATAAAGTATTAGTATGTTAATAAAGTCATAAAATAATAATAAGATATATGACACTACATTCAGGGTTTTTAGAATAGTTTTATGTAATAAGTAAAAAATAAATGTTACACTGTTATAGAAACTAATGGTTCTTGTTTATTTTTTATTAATTTTGTTGCAGATTTTATTTTTATTTGTAGTATAAATTAAATTAATAAAATTAATAATGCTGCTGTTGTAAATGTTGTAAATACATAAAGTTAACACCTTTAAATTTAATTTTTTTCTTACTTTTTTTCATATTTTCCTCTTTTCACTCACTTTCCTCCTCTTCCCTTAATACGCGTCATCGGGTTGGTAAATGTTTTTTTATGCTACGTTAATCATTTATAATTTTCTTTTATAATAAAATATCATTCTTTTTACTTTCCCCTCCCCCCACCTTTCACATTTCCCTTAATTTTTTTCCACATAAATTTCGTGAGTAAAGGCAATATTTTGTTTTTATTTTATGAAATTTTTTTCTTCCCTTATTTTTTATCAACCATTCATTATTACCTATTTATTTTCTGGCGTCTTGTTTTTTCAGATAGCTTTTATGAATTTCTGATTAAAAATAGATAAATATTTTATTGTCTAACTTTAAAAATTTTACTTGAATAATTAATTCGGTAAAATTTTAACGCTGCAATTATAATACATATAATAATAATAACACGCCAAAACAGCACCAACTGCTGTAAAAAATATATATCGCAAGGTATATTTATACTTTCTTTTTAAAATTATAAATTAATAATAATACATACACATACATATATATAAAATAATCATTGACAATGAATGAATTATCAGTAAATACCAAACAAAATTCTTTGGGTATGGACAGTATTGTTATTAATCGTAATGATATCAATAATAATAATAATAATAATAATAATAATAATAATAATAATAATAATATCAATACGATATCTTCAAGCGAACAACAACAACAACACAATATTAATGAAACGAGTGTCGATAATGAATTGTATTGGGGAAATGATGGTGATGACGATGACGATGATGGCAATAACACAAATAGAGATTATAAAAGAAAAACAATTAGAAATTCTGCACAGGATGCAAAATTTTATACACCTCCTGATTCACCAACTCAAGAATATGATGATGATAAATATGATAAATATTCTTCTTTTTCCGATAAATCATCATCGATATCGCAAAATTCTAACAATAACTCAAAGGATAGTCTAAATTCAAAGGAAGGAAATAACGGTACTACAGCGTTTGGAGGCATTTTAGTTACAACCATACAAGTTGTAGAAGTTTCGAAAAATCAAAAAAATAATGAGCCTTTACAACAAAATGACAATAATAATGGCAACAATGCTAAAAACATTAAACAACAGCAAGTTACCTTTACAACAAACAACAATAACGACAGCAAAAGTATTATTGTTGACAATACTGATGACACTTCTTTTCATGAACAACAACAGCTGCAGCAGCAGAAACAATTAAATAATATTAAAAAGAGATTATCAATTCAAACTATGAAAGATAGAAGAAAATCAAGAATTTATAATGACATTGTGATCAGCGAGTTAATTCAAGATTTCGATGAAGCACAAAAAAAATATTCTGAAATAAAAGTTGTTCGTACACAATCAAATAAACGTACCAGACAAACAAAACGGACAAACAATGTTGTTTATCGAAAAGTTACCAAATCAAGACCAAGATTGCCATTGGTTAAAGCCCCAACTTCAAATCCTCCTCACTCAAACGACCCTACCGATATGGATGAAGACTTACCACCTATAAAATATCAATCCTATCCTTGGGTACCAGAAATCAACATCCCTCCAAAACTCATTCATGCAAGCCTTGTTCCATTGTCTATTCATAAAGAACGTCTATCTATTGTTCAACAAGATGAAAACAACGTTAGCAACAACAATAATAACGATAATGATAAAGAGAATGAACAAATCACAACAACAAAAGTTGGATCAACTCGTCCACTTGTTACCAGAATCGCTAAATTGAAAATATTAAACCGTAATTCATCTAAACGATTATCAAGGGCCAACTCTAAACGCAAACAAAAACGCGTATCTGCTATAATACCACGTCAACAACGTGCTTCACAAATATTCAGACAGAATGTATTGGAGCAAAGTGTGTTTTTATCATTTAATGGTAATGTTACAACTGGTAATCCACAATTTTATCCAAGTAAAAATCTTAATAACACCAATGATAACGATAATGATAATATTAATATTAGTCATGATAAAAGTAACGCTGTTAATGATAATAGTAGTGGTAAATACAATAAGAGGAAATCATTACGTCGTCAAACAGCAAGGAAAAGTATAATAGGAGAACGAGAATTAAAAAAAGAACGGCGTAGAAAAGAAAAAAAGAAAATAAATAAAACTTTAAGTGATGATGAATCGGGAGAGATTGACGCCTTAAATCCAATCATTATTCAAAAAATTTTGGATAGCGAAGTTTTAGAAAAACGTATTAAAGAAGATCTTCTCATAAAGCAGAAAATGATGTCTCCGAAACCACCACCAAGAAGAGCAACAACCGAATTACATTTATCAACTGAAATAAATCAATCGAGTGACACCACTACCGCCGCTCATACTTTTAAACGTCACAAGACCACGAATTCTCTATTAATTGCTCCCTTGCCTGATAGAAGATCCGTTAAATCCGAATTAAATAACAGATCATTATATAATTCAATAGATTTTCCAACATTTCCAGCACATTTATCAAGACATTCTTATTACACAGAAACCTGATTTAGTGATACCACCTCTCCCATCTCCTTCACCGCAATAGCTACTATAATTATAATCATCATATCAACGATTGTTGCTGTTTTTACCTCATTTGCGTTAAACAGGCTTGATTTCCTGGGCTTGCTGGGAAATATTACTTTTTTTTGCATCTTTTAAATATAAATTTATTTATTTCAGAACTTAATAAAATGTAAATATATTTTTTTAATTATTATTATTATTTTAATTACAATTTAATATCAATTTTTGTTTTTGTTTTCCTTGTAATATTATAAATATAAATATATTATTATTCAATATTTTTACTAATGTTTTTTATAAATTTAATTTCAATTAATCTTATTATTGTTATTCTGTATTAATTTTCTTTTAATGACTGCTGGTTCATTAAATGACACTTTAAAAAAATTAATTTAATCCTTAAAACATTTAAATAAACAGAATCATCTATATTGTTGACGATTATGAATTAGTGAGTTAAGGGTTTTTGTTGTTAATTAATTCTAAAAACATTAAAGATAAATGCCAATAAAATTTATTTGAATGAGTACTACCAGGCCTAAAAATTTTCCTCGCTCAGCTTCAGTTAATTCCGAGATTAGTTTTTTTTAAAATTTCTATATATGATAAAAGCATGAAAATTACTCGATTATTCATACTCATGAGAACCTAAATTATAAGCAATAAGTTTTTAAAAGGTTTACTTTGTAAAATTGAGGATTGCCATTTTTAGTGTTTTCTCAATGCAATGTTAATTAAAAATCTTTAAAATCATACACAAAAATTAAAAACATAAGAATTTACACGTAGGCTGTAAATTATGTGTAATTTTTATTATGTGAAAAAAAAACCTTATCCGGATACTTTCTTCCGGTCACGACATGAATTTTTAAATGTTACATTGATGCAAATAAAAAATAGTAGTTTACATTATACATTATTATATAATTCGATCAAAGCCATCAAACTAAAAAATGCACACCAATAATATTCTCTCCTAACTAATACGTATTTACTATATATGTCTTATTCGACTCCTCGTGCTCAAATTATTATTATTATTATGTAATTGCATCGCATAGGAACATTTCCATTTTCTGTTATATTATTAATTTAATTTTGTGTTGATGGACTTGAAGGCGCAGGATACCTTAATTTTGAAGATAGTGAATTTGGACATCCCAGAGTGGTTAGGTTTCCCTCGCCAAGGAATAATAATTCATATCATTATGCAAGAAGACAATTGATGATAAACATTTAAATATAAAAATTTGAATTAAGCCATGCAAAATTTAAAAGAAAAACCATCATTGGTTAATATATAAATAAGCCAATCGATATACATATATATATATATAATATCCATTACTTGTACATTTTGTCCAATACTCATTTTATTTATCATCATCAAAATTATTACTATTGTTGTCATTGTTATTATTGATATTCTGCTAAAGATATCTTATTGGAAGTATACTTTGATCGGAATTTCGATTTGCCATTCTTAATTAAAGAGACGTAGATCAAAATTATATAATACTAATGCAAGAAAAAATAGAATACTTACTATATGTGGTAATAGAAATCATGAATCAATGAAAGTATTCCTTTGTCTGAAAATGCTCCCTAATTTCACCGATCAACTTAAACCTTACGAATATTTTATAAACCTTGTAGATAATAAAGTAATGCATAAATATTTAATACCTTTGACTGATCTTATGGTAGCTGCCAATGGCCTCAAAGTATTTACAATTATCGTTATATTTTATCTAAGAACTTTTGTTATTTGTAATTTAAATAAATATACATATATTAGAGTTTATAACTTTATTATTTAAAAGAAAAATGACATTTATAAGAATGGGAATATAACTTTTCGTTTTACCAATAAAACAAATAAACACTTGTATAATTTTCTCATTAAAAATCAATCTGTAAATACAAAAATAAAAAAAAATATATTGTAATTGTAATTTTATTAGAATTGATAGATTGTGGTAAGTGACATTTGGGTGAATTGTTGGAAGGATCAATGGAAGTTTATCTGTTTCATCAAATATATAATTTTTTTATTAATCTTTCATTTCTTCCAAAAACCAAAAATGAAATTTTTTTTCCCCCAATTTCACTATGCTTTCTTCTTTCTGTTTTTTAAGAAAGAGCATGGAGGAGAGAGTATATACAAAAAAGCCTTGATCATTATGTTTCATTTAGCAGCTACAATGGAATACATGTTAAAAGCCTCAAGACCTTGGATAGAAAGTGAGACTTTATTTCTTGTAATTTATCTTTGTGGCACACTGTAGCTTGTTGCTTTCTTGATTATTTCATCATCACTAATGTAAATAATAATAACTCAAAGAGTAAATACTAACAGAGTTTGACAATGAAAGTCATTTATTTGTAAAAATAAAATAGTTACTATTATAATTACCAATAATTGTAACTTTATTAGAATTAACAGATCATGGGATTCAAAAACCTACCAGTGTAAATAGCATTTGGGATATATATATATATTATGTTATATTTATTTTATACCTTGTGAGTATAATAGTTGCTGTATTGTTTGATTCTAACCTGTTGAGATTAATGACATCACAACTCCAAATTATAAATGTCATATAATAAAACTCCAATGCTGATTTTTGATGATAATCCTCATATAATTTTAACTTCAAAGAATCATGAAGAACCCCATTTCCTATATAATATTAATATCGATATATTAAAATGAACAATAAATAGACATCCAGGAGTATGCAAATTGTTTTTATGTGATCATAATTTTTGGCCAAAACTAACATTAAGATATTTTTATAATTTGAAAGGGACTTCCTCTACATCGCCACCAGATACATTATTGGCAATATATTTGTTTTGGCAAATATTTTTCTAAATGTTAATTTGTACCTACAATAAAACAAAATGATAATTAAATAAATAAATATTTCAGACTGACTTTTTTTATGCAAAAACTCTTTCATACAATTCCTACAATATAAATTAAAAAGGTTTTAATTTGTCAATTTTTTCTAGAAATATCAGGCTTTGTAAATTGCAATGTTGATTTTTTCATGATCATTGATTTGGTTGTGAATTACTTTGATGTCTTTGTTCAGCTTTATATGATTATCAACAAACTTTTTTCACAATTTACAGTATGACTGTAAAGCAATAAAAGTGCCAACACATATCATTTTCTTTTCAGTAATCATTGAATATACATTCTTACTGAATTATGCAAAAAAATGGTTAATGTGTGATTAATGCATAATTCTGGATACTTTACAGATCATCAATTAAACACCTTGAATTTGCTAGGGTTAAAAGTATAACTTTCAAATGTATAACTTAGAGATTGGCACCATTTAAAAATTCTTTAACCAGTTAACTAACCATTAAAACCTCCAGTTAACCAGTTAAATGAACCATTAAACTGTTAATTTTTTAACTGGTTAACCGGTTACAAACAAAATTACCATTGCCATATTTAGTTAAGGTAAAATAACTATTATAAAATTTTCATAAATTTAATTTTTTATTTACAATAAAAATCATTTCTTTTTAAAAAGGATAATATTATATACAGAAAGATTCTTTTATAAAATATACAGAACTTACATGACAAATAAAAATTAATTCTTAGAGTTGGTAATTCCCTGCCACCCCCAACCAGTGTTGGAAACTGAGTGCAGGGGTTTGTGTTACATATTGAATTTAGCCAATCAACGTTAAAATTTCTACCAGAAGAACAAATTTGATTGGCTAAATTCAATATGTAACACAATACCCCGCGCTCAATTTCCAACATGCTTCTGAGCATAACTTTCAAATTTAAAAAATCTACGAAAAGAAAATTTGAGACAAATTTTTTTTTTAGATTAATAGACTCCCTTTTTAAAGCTGAATTGAATGCTGGTGAGTTTTTTAAAATCCAATGTGTGGATCACATAATATTTCAAAATTTTGAGTATAGATGATCCGCACTGTACGTGAAATTCAAATTAGCCAACCAGAATTTAAAATTTTTCAAATTTTTCACATAGCTTCAATTTTACATACAATGTCCACATAAATCAAAATGCAACCACAAATAACCAATACTTTTATTATTTTTATTTGAGAGAGTGGCAGAAGAACAAATTCCATGAAAAAAAAGCCAGGTGTGGTAAAGGGTACTAGAAAAAAGAAGAGTAATCATACGAGGAAGACACGAAGGAGTGAAATTTTTTTTAATAATAAGATAAACGTAAGTGTAACGTCGACTACTATTATTTAATTTAGGAACAGTTAGTCATTAGAAATGTTATGTTATAAATTTTATAATAAACGTAATAAAGGGCGCATAATACCAAGTATTGCCGCATAAATCTGGAAATCTCAACCCACGTCCCCATATAATTTTATTGATCGGCAGTTTTCATTTATAGTAAGCCATGCATGGGTTTTGATTTATAATTATCAACAAAATTGCCCTGAGACCATAACGTTTATTAAGAAATTTGTTCAACGTGGAATCATTACAAATAAAAAAAAAATTATATTCCAAATAGTTTTGTGTTATGAACAATTATTTGTTTGCGGGAAGGAATAATTGATAATCGGATGAATAATTTGTAGCAAATAGATTTTCAAGTCAAAACTTGTTAGATATATTTATACATTGAATCTCATACTCCTTTTCTAATTAGAATTACGGATAACATTAATATAATAATAATAGTAATAGTAATAGTAGCATAACGTTCCGCAAAGTTATTGAGATGAAATATACAAGTTTAGAAAATAAATAATAAATCATTAATTTGCTATTAATCATTCAACAATCTTCTTGATAAAAAACATACCAATATTTTATATAGTAAATCTTTTGTATTAAAAAAAATTGTTAAAAATTTTTACAAATGTAAAAATTAGTGAATTATTATAATTAAATCAATTGTTAATTTAATTTTGTTTTCTAACGTTATTGCAAACTTTAGGGCCAAGTTATACATTTAAACTTAATTTGGTTTGGATCAAATCATATAATGAACAGGAATTTTTGTTATTCACTAATTATTTTTATTTTATATATATATATAATAGTACTGTTATTCTATATATATATTAATATTAAGTCCTCACTAATAAAATTTTTAGGTTCTCATCACCCGCCGGGTTAATTTGAAAAATTTATTTACGTCACCTTATATACTATCAATATATAGCAAAATTGTGTCATACGGCAAACGGTTTGTTTCTTATAACTACTCATTGCAATTGTGCATGCAATACTTTTGCAAGGTGAGGAGAGGCAAAAATTTTAAAAATTCGTAGTAATGCGAATAATTCGTTGAAACGAGGTTTGACTGTAATAAACTTCACAATATTTGCTTAGATATTTGCGGAGAATTAAAACGAAATGTAAAAAGTTTTTATTATTATTGAATTGAGCTAGAGCTCTATTCGTAATACAATTCTTATTCGAATACATCTCGATTAATTGTTTTATTAGGTTTTTTATTCGTTTTATTCATTTTATTCGATTTGTTCGTTTCGTTCGTTTTATTCGATTTACTCGTTCGTTCGTTGTTCGATTTATTCGATTTATTCGATTTATTCGTTCGTTTTGTTTGTTTTATTCGCTTTGTTCGATTTATTTGTTCGTTTTGTTCGATTTATTCGAATAGAAACTCTAAGTTGAGCAGGCTCGAGTTGAAATTTGAGATTTCAAGTTTGAGCTGAGTTCAAGAAAATGGTTCTTAAAATTTTTTTTTAGATAATAAAATAAAATAAAAGTAGAATTAATCATTCATTACCTTAAAAAAATTTGTATAACATCAAACTCGAGCCGGCTCAGCTCATTTAGAGCTTTATTGATAGTTAATAGTTTTGTAGTGTTATTTGATTTATAAGATGTATTTTGTTTCAGGCCAAAGTCTTTTGTTATTATTTCTTTGTTCAAGATAATGATAACTTACAAATAAAGCGAATTTTAGTTGTTTATATACATGTTTGTTAATTATAAAATGACTGAATCGGCATTGAAGGACTCAAAAATTTTGAGAATGTCTTGAAAGATTTAATTATTCCTACACGATTCAATCGTTTGCGCGCAACTTTATTTGAATGTTTCACGGGATCCAATCGTTCCACGCAGATAAAATTATCGATAACCTCAGGCTTCTACCAGCTATATGTAACAATAGAATACAGTCCAACCTCGTTTCAACGAATCTATGGGACACATAAGAAAATTGCATTTAAAATTCGTTATACTAAAATTACTAATCGTGTTTAATTATAATTTGTTGAAATAAGGTTTGATTTCAATTGATAAGAATAAATAAAGTGCACGGCGAATGATAAATATAATTAAAAAGAATATGGATATAGCTATTATAGTAGATAAAATTAAAGTGAACGTGTGTAACCTTTAAGAATTGTGATGTCCCACTTGAAATTACGAGTTTTGATTGGACGATTAAAATTATTCAAGCGGAAGATTTATAATCATTATCAATAATTGTTTAATTAATGTAAAAAATTATTCGTCTATTTTCTTCAATAAATCAAATAAATTCGTTCTTGTTATCAGGTAGGTTCTATGTAATCACTGACAGAAATATTTTTTTTTTCTTTAATTCAAATATATTCTTATTATTAAACGATAAACTAATTGTATCACATATAAAGTTGCAACAATAAGTTTGTTTATTTCTGCCAGTGATTACATAGTAATAAGATCTACCTGATAAAATCGGTTTATCATATATTCATTTTTATCAAACATCGTCTTAACAAGTTAGTTCTGACTGTACACATATAGAGATATATTTAAAAAAAAAAAGATCTTTCTAGAAAGTACAATTTATGAAGTTTGTTGTCATCAATTTTTTCCTTCTCTTTAATTTTGAAATGTTCTCGGGATTATTTTATTATTATTTTGTTGTCATTTTCTTTATTTTCATTTTATTAACATTTTTATGTACTTATTTTTTTAGTTGGAGCTTTTGTGGGCTTTTCTTGGAAATTCGCTAAGCTTTTACATTGTTTTATTATTATATTGTTATATTGTTATATCGTTCACATTTTTCATCGTTTCTTTTTATATAAAATTTGTTTTTGTATTTCTTTCGATCCTCTTGGCCAGAATTGACCCTTCCTTGCTTTTCTCTTGTCAGTCTCTCTTTTCTCTCAGTAAAAGAAGAACTGTGGACCAACACCCTTTTGAACTCCTTTTAATACCCATTTCCTTAATCACCGGATCCTAACATTAATTTATGAATTTTTAAATCTTCCCTTTCTTCTGGTTCCAAATTTTTGTTCGATTATCCGTTTTCTTTTCTTATTACTAGTTTCTTCCAGTTTATCGGAAAGAATTGTCTTGTTAGTGGCTGGTGGCCGTTATTTGGTAGGTTTTATAATATTTCACAATCCCGAGAAACATGAATTTGTAACAAGTATAATGATACTATGAGTATTAAAGTAAATTTTGAAATGTTGATATTTATTGATTCGTATTTATTGATTTTTATGACAATTATTACTGTTATTGCTATTATGGTTATTATTATAACCATTATTATGTGGGAGAGCGAAATAATTGATAAATTGAATGGATCAGGTTAAATATAAGACTTTACCAGCGAATGGTTTTTAGGTTTTATTTAATATGGGTTTATCAAGTCGAAAATTTGTTCTCAAGCCAAGACTTGTTTTTCTTTGCGATAGCGTGTAACAATTTTGTTCTTGTTATCAGGTAGGTCCGACGTATTACTGGCAGAGATATTTTTTTTTTTAATTCAAATATATTCTTATTATTAAACGATAAACTTATTATATCACATGATTATAATATAAAGTTGCAAAAAATAAGTTTGATTATTTCTGTCAGTGATTACATAGTAATAGGACTTACCTGATACATAGAATTATTGATATACTGTAGGAGTTGATTTAAGTCTAAATATAAAATTTAAATTAAAATTAGTTTTTAATATTCAAATGTTTATTTTATTAGAGTTGCCTTTCAAACTCAAAAGATTAAATTAAGTTGAAACTAGCTTAGAGAGTTTAAAATGGCAATTATACATATTATACAAATAATATAAAAATTACACAATTATTGATGAGAGGAATCCAAACTTGAGGTTGGCAATGGATCATTGGAAAGCAAATCAAGAGAAACGACGCTGTAAAGTTTGAGATATTGTCAATTAGTGTGTACCCATTTTAATTGTAACAATTTATATGATATCCATCATGCAGTCCATATTAATATTACACCACAAAATTGTATGAATTGGATTATCTGTTATAGTTATCCACTGCAAACCGGTTTTGCGGTTTTATTACAACTGGTTCCAATTTTGGAAAAGTGTTTAAAGCAGGTTCTTGTGAATAAAACCGGATCCAACCTCAGGGGCAGCGATGGACGTTTGACTGTTATATACAACGGGCATTAAACTTATTTTATTAAAAATCTCCATTTCATTGATAACTATCTCCTTATGAATTCTCTCGCGTAAACTGCTTCAACATTATTGTTATCGGACTGTTGGATCATCCAAAAATGTAAAATAGTTTTTTACAATATTACAAAGTTTAAAGATTTAAAAGATGTATAATAACAATTATACCGATGTAAAATGAGAGATTTTTTATCATTTCTTGAATTACGGTTAAAAAATTTATTTGATAAAAGTTATTAATAAGAATAAATTCTTAATTTAATATAAGTCTCTAATTTTCTTTACTAATTTATATACCTTTATATTCTTCTAACGACTGACACCATTATCATGTCTAAGATTCGTAGGAATGACCAAGAAAATAAGTATAATTACTGGTAATTAGTGCCAAATCACAAATATTTACAGATACTTCATTAAATGTCATATTATCTAATGTAAATTTAAAATTTTGACCATTACGAATCATTATTCATTCAGGTTTTTCGACTTTAAAAATAAAAAATAAAACAATTGTTTCAATTCACATGTTTTTTTAATTTTTATTGACAATACAGTTTATTCAATATTATATAGCGCTTGTTCTCAAAGAAAGTCGTCATTTTGATCACTACAACCAGAAATTAATGATTTTAAATCGAAATTTGACAAGTTTCTTGTTGTTTTAGTCTTTCGAAGAAATTAAAATCATAAAATAAGACTTGGAATTACTGCTACTGATATTATTATGACAAATGCCGCTATTATCTTTACCGCTATTATAATGATATTTTCTTATTTGTATTTGTATTGTTTCTTTAAACTTTCAATCATGACAGTTTTTGCCGAAGAACTTAATATTAAGGATCCATACGAGTGATTATTTTTTTTCTTTGCTTATTTTAGAATCATTTGAATGAACATTGAAATATTTATTTTTATTTCATGAGGTAATTTAATTTTCATATCAGTCGCAGGACATTGCAGATCTACAGGGGGTCAAGTGTCACTCACTAATAAAAATTTTTTGATCAACACGAATTTTATATGAAAAAATGAAGAAAAAAATCACGCTTTCATACACAAACTTGCCTGATTTAATCAAATTGTTACTTGAATCATAAAAAATAACAAATATA
>CAUDNR010004178.1:25169-65944 GCA_958430865.1 Entrophospora sp. SA101 | reverse complement strand
AAATTTGTTAAGAGCAGCTTCAAAAGCTACATGAAAATTAGGGTAAAAATCACTTGGATTAAAATTATGAGAAATTAACCAAAATCAGAAGAATTACAATTGCTTTGTAAAAAAGATAAAGATGGAAAAAAATTTTAATAAAATAGTAAGATATTCACCTTGCGTTACAAAAATATAAATATATCGAGAACCTAACCGATTTTAGATATAATTCTTCACGTTTTCTGCTTTTGATACATACTTCTGCAGAAAATCATCGTCCTTGTTAAGTGGTTTTAGTTACGTCAAGTGTTTTTAATTACGTTAAAGGCTTTTACTTTAATCAAATTGTCAAAATAGCCCTGGTGAGATAACTAGCTTTAGTCAATACTTTAGCTACGTCAATGACTAAAGTCAAAATTTTCGTTGTAAATCATTAGTCAAAGGTCATACTGCCCTATTCCTTTGTATTAGTCCTGGTAATGATTGTGGAAAAAAATATTCAAATTTGCCTCGAATGGAAAGATCACCAAATTTTTATTATAATCAATTTTTTCAAAAAAAATTCAACATGCATTCAACATTATATCTATTTTTTAACAAATCAACAAAAGATTACAACATATTGAAATGCGTCAAGAGGTTTGTTAGGTGGTATAAAAGCAAAACACAAATATCCAATTCTTGATAAACCAACAAACGATCTTACACAACAACAACCACAAAAAAATCAGGTTTCGAAATTTGGCAATAGATCTCGTCGCTCCTTTAAACCAAATGTCCAAATTATATTCTGTGGCTCTTGATGAACGTATAAGAATCAAGTGTACTACAACAGCTCTAAAACATATTGATTTAAAAGGTGGTTTGGATAGATATTTGTTGACAATGAAGGATGACAAGTTAGGTAAAAAAATGTATGATTTGAAACTTAAATTATGGATAGACTTGAAGAAGAAAAGAAAAGGCTGCAGAATTAGATGTGAGATTATTGGATAGTGGTAACAATTAGGATGAAAGGATGCAATTAAAGCTTTGTTATAATTTGATTATAATAATTATTATTTATAATATAGAATTATTTCGAAAATAATAAAATTTATATTATATATATATATATATATATAATATTTATGCAAAATACATATTAATTTAGTAATCAATATTTAATCCAAAAAAGGAAGATCTACTACTGGTTGAAGATATCTGGAAAATACTAGTATGGACCAATATATGTGTTGAATTAGGAAATTTCACAAGTTAACAGGATAGTTCAATATAAAAAGCATATTTAAAGTCCTTAAAATCAGTTTAATAAGTTCATCATACAGCATCTTCATGTTGTTTTTATTGAAAGATCACACTGCAAAATACTTAACATAGAAATTGAATTATCCATGAATAATAAGAAAACAACAGTTGTTATTCAGTATGAGTTGATAATTCAACCAATTAACAACAAAATGTACCATAGGCATTTAACATGATAGAGAGCCAGTATAATGTATCATATAACGCACACCCAATAATTTATAACATACTAAGGATTTGGGAAAAAAGTTTCAGAAAAGAATAATCAAAAAAATAATGTGAACAATATTAATTAAAACAACTAATCTTTAAAAAAAAAAGTATTGTCCATCTCACCTCTTTTTAACAAAATATACACTATAAAAGTGATTCTAGATGAAGACAAGTTTCTTCATAGAAGCACACCTGAAAGAGCATAAATGCCTTGATATATGTATCGCACTTTATGCCTGGGATGTCGATAATATTGTCATACTCTGTAATTGTAGAACATATTAGATAGTTGATTTTTCGATTGCGAGTATTGAAACTATTCGTTAGCAGTAGAAGAAATAACGATCAAGATCAATGGTAAATACGATCCGTGAGCAAATTTAGTTAGAAAGGAGATAATTAGAGGGAGAGTATATTCATTAAATTGGTAAAAATTCATTCTATCAAATTGAATTCCTGAAATAATGATTATAGGTATTTTGATCATGATTTTAACAACCTCCCTAATTCGCAAGAAAAGTATAAAGGAGCCTTCCTTCTTGGAAGAATCTTTTGGAAGAAAGATGTTAAAATAATACGATTTAAAAAAAAATAAAAAATGATTAGCATAGAAAAAATTAATGGTAAGGATGTGTTGATTCCAATTCTTGATACTTCAGCCCATCGACTATTTACTGATATGGGTAACAAAAAAAGCGATTATCACTAAAAGCATTTACGGAATATGGAATGGATATCTTCTCACAAAAGTAAAACATACAAAATGTTCATCATGTCATCACCATTTTAGTCCAAGAATTTATTACAATAATAATAAAACAGCAGTAACAAGTTTCCTTATTTATAAAAATTATGAATTTTTTACGATTTTACTAAGATTTATTTCTATAAATAATAATATTAACGGATAATTTTTGGAAAGAAAATCTCCGCATTATCTGCATGAATGTGTGACTATGTAACTGTTAAATTAATCAATCAATAAATAAATAATAAATAATAAATAATAAACTCAATTTATTAAAATTCTATTGAAAGAAAATATTTTTCTCTTTGAAATAAAAAAAAACTCGAGAATTAATTTATAATATAATAATAATAATGGCCACTGCTAATAATAATGACGCTGGTTCTAAAGATTGGCTTAAAGAAAGAGCTGCTATATGTAAGTGTAAAATTAGATATTTGGTGAAAATTGAACATCTAGCTGGTCAAAGGTTCCCAAACAAAATATAATAATAATTTTAAAATTTATTTTACTCTATCAAATAATTCATAAAATAATATTATTGTATATAAATAAATTTAATCTAAATTCTTTTCCTTTTTAAAAAAATAAATAATTAAAAAGCTGCCGCCCATCGAAGACAAAAGACTGACCCGTCAGCATCAAAACTTGTTAACCAATTACACAAAGAACGTATTCAAGGAAATGCCGAAGAAACAGGTAAAGTATTATTATTAAAGCATCATTAATTGTGAAAAAAGCGATGGCAGAAGCTAATTGTATTATATACATCGGCGGCGAATTAATTAATTGACTTGTTGATCGATTGGTTACGATTATATAGTTGATGAGGAATATGAAGATCTTGATGCAATTGCTAGTGTGCCACCTCCTGAAGAAATAGTTGTCAAAGGTAATTATTTATTAGCTAATTAGTTAACTTGATTAATTAATTAGCCAATTAATTCACCAATTCGCCAATTGATCAATCAATCAATCGGTAATGGTATTAATAGCATTTTATATGCATATAAAAAATTAATAAAAGTTTTTTTATTGGGTGTTTTTTTGGTTGGGTGAAAAAGTTGCACCAAAAGAAAATACAATCACTACACTTCATGGCAAAGAGACTAGTGAAGATGTTTATCAGTCATTTATGAAATCAGTTTTGGAAGAGGGATTAGCCACAGAATCTTCATTGGAGTTATCATTTGATTTAAAACCTGAAGACATTAAAATAAAAGATCTGTCTGAGGATGAGGAGGTTGAAGAAGAGGACGAAAATGAAAATGAAGGTGACGGTGAGAAAGAAGATGAAAATAACAAATCAATTAGAATTGAAAATAAAAATGAAGATGAAGGCGAGAATGAAGATGAAAATGACGAATCAACTAAGACTGAAAGTAAAAACGAAGATGAAGGTGAGAAAGAAGAGAAAGAAGATGAAAGTAAAGATGTTGATATTGATGTTGAGATTAATAATGGTTAGTGGAAAATATTATTTAAATTAAAGTATTCACAAACTTTTAAATTTTGTCTCTCTTTACTAATTAAATAAAATTATATTCACTAAATAATTACATATTCATATTAATCAATAAATAAATAAGAAACAAAACCACTGCCATCATCATCTAATGATTTATCAGAGATAGAATCTGAAAATAAAGAAATAAATAATAATGATGTTGGTGATCAAAATGATTGAATGAATAAGAAAGAGAATGTAGAGGGAGGGGTGAAATATTGTAAATTTATTATATTATATTATATTATATTTTTGTCAAATATTAATTATACTATTATTATTATTCATTATTTTAGAAAAAGAGAATAAATAAATATTTAAGTCTTTATATATATATAGTATATAGTATATAGTATATAATTTATTATTGAAATATCATCTATCTAAAAATAAAATAATTTATGACAATCATTTGAAATTTTAGATCAAATTTTATTGTAACAATAAAATGTTACAAGCTCAAGAAATCTTTATATTTATCTTATCCCAAAATTTTTTAATAATATTTGAAAATTTTCTGCCAATTATAAAAGGATCAGCAATTAATGTGTACACGTCGATCAAATAACAATCCTTTTTTTCTTTTTTAAAAATGGCATCAAAAAACCTAAAGAAAAGTGGAAAAAGAAATAGCTGTTATTTCTGGGTAAGTGTTTTAAGGATGGTGGTGGTGGTTATTTCCACTTGTTGTCACACTAGTTATTTATTGAAATAATGATGATGATAGTTGTTTGCAACTCGTCATCATTCTAGTTTGTTTTTTTTTTGGTAAAAAGTGATTTTGAATTAATGATAATTGATTTGTATATTATTTTTAGTAGCAAAAAAAGCAGATGGGATGTGGTGTGTTTGTCTACAAAATCAGGAAAGAGCAGATGGGATCTGGTTACAAAAGTTCATGACCCCCTTGAAGCAGCAATAAGAGAATATGAAAGTTGTTTACCTGCTATAATAAGAAAAAATATTATGTATTGGTAAGTGGCAAGGGCTCCCTCAATAATGGTTCATCATGTGTTGTCAAAAAAGTCAAATGAAATGGCAGCTCTGATGGTACCATGTATGCTGCAAAGATCATAGAAGTCAATATATTCAATGATTACAATATCCCCAAGTACACACCCCTACAAAAAGTATCAACTCACTTGATGATCTGTCAAAATAATCAAATAAACGGGTAATACAAATACTTGTTTTTTTACTAAGCAAATCGATGTTGTGTATTAGTAAGAAAATGTTTGTTGAAATGACCATAACACTCTAAAATATCACATTGGGCTAATTGTTATTGATAATTTTATGATTTTAAAAGTCAAATTAAAATTTTTTGAAAATTTTTTTGTTCTCAAATGTATATATATACACATTCATAATTATTGATTGAATATTCATGGAGCATTAATACAAAATGTAAAATAATGAAAAAATTATCATCAACAGTTTGTATAATATTTTTACATAATAAATCTTTATTAAATTTATATCAAAAGTATCAAAAAAGTATAAATATTTCATTCATTTATTCAATATTTTGTCAGGTTTCCTTTTGATTCAATTACAGCTTGGACCCTTTGAGGAATGCTGTCTACTAATTTTTGCAAATAATCACAATCAAGATTTACCCATTAATCCATTAAATAAGAAATTAATTCATTTGTATTTTTTTGGGGAGCAATAGTAGTTTGATCTTAAATGCTTTTATTGCATGAGTTACTTGTGACTGAGAATGATTGAGTGCACCAGCAATGTCGCAAATGCTTTCATCTGCTTCACAACATCCAATATTCAAAGTCTGTTAATTGAGACATGATTTTTTAATTAAAATAACAAATTGAAAGTTCAATCTTTTTTTTTTAAAAAAAATCTAGTTTTGGTTGATATTTCAGCTGCAATTGCCCTTTAAAGTTTGTTCACGCATAATGATAATTGTCTTGCATAAAAAATTCATTCCAATTTTTTTTACGTTTTGTATTAATGCTCCATGAATATTCAATCAATAATTATGAACGTGTATATATATACATTTGAGAACAAACGGAACAACATTTTCTAAGTTTACAAGATGTGTTAAAGCATTGTATCTTAAAATAGCTCTAAGTGCTACTTTTTTGAAAAATTTTCGAAAAATTTTAATTTGACTTTTAAACATCATAAAATTATCAATAACAATCATCCCAATTTGATATTTTAGATTGTTATGGTAATCATTTCAACAAACATTTTCTCACTAATACACAATATCGATTTGCTTAGTAAAAAAACGAGTATTTGTATTACCCGTTTATTCGATTATTTTGACGGATCATCAGTGAGTCGATACTTTTTGTAGGGATGTGTGTGTATGTATATTTTTTGTAACATCACGTTTTATTTCACATTGATTAATAAAATAAAAAAATAAATATATATTTCATGGCCTTCTATTTATTTCGGTTCCAAAAACTAACATTTATTACGTATATTATTGAGAAAATACCTTTAAAAATCAAAACTCTCACAATACTCACAATCGCAACCAAATGAGTGTAATGGTAAAAAATATTGTAATTCGTTGTATTATAGTATAGTAATACAATTCATTTTCTATCTATAGTATTTCTTATAATTTTAATTTTCGAATTGGCTTTTTTAAAAACCGAAACCGAACTGGAAATTTAGCCATAAAGAAGAAGTGGAGTAGTGGGAGGAAAATTGTATGTATAATTTCAAGATTATACTAATTTTATCAAATAAAAATAAAACATTGTCTTATTTTCTTTGTTTGATAAAAACAACTAATGCAGTGGAGGTAACAATTGTAAAGCTTTAGTAAAAATCCACATTTTATTTGCCTCAGAGAGTAAAACTAACTAGTGGGGTGTTAACAATAGTTAATGAAGTATTCTCTGTAAATTGAAAATATTGTGTAATTGTAAATGTAAAGAATTAACAAGTTGCTTAAGTTGTTTTGTAGTTTATCATTGGCCAAGAAATGTATACAACTGAAATAAATTGGTCACAAGTGAATATAGAAACTTTATAGAAACCTTTAAGCTTCGTAAAAGGGCCTTATCTGTACCATTAAGTGTGCTTACAGATTTTTAGGTAGAAGAAAGAGGCAATAGGCGAGAATCAAAGTAACTTCACAAACTAATCCAATTGTCAAGCACTGAATCATTACAATTAGCTGAATAGAGTAGCCCAAAAATCAGTGTTAACCAAATGGCTATTATTTAAAAAATTGTAAAAAAATTATTATTTCAAAATATTATAATTTAGCTTTAAGAATAAATAAAGATAAATGAATAAATTAGTCATTCATCAATCTTTCTTTTGCTATTATTAATTAAATATGAATAAAAAATATATTAACCGTTAGTGTTGAAGAGACCAGTGCCAACAATGAAAAAGTGCCAACAAAAAATAGACTAATGACTTTTTATTTATTTATGCAATGTGATGTGTACACAATATACATCCACTCTCAAATGTTAAAAATGATAATCAATAATTTCATATGCCTAAATTTGCTATCTGTTACCACGATAGTATGAAAATGTCAGTGAACAAATATAATAAATATTTTCATTTGCTATGGCTATTTAAACAATTCTTTGATTTTTGTGAAACAGTAAAATCCTTTTTGAAATAATCATTTATTATGTTGTACAGCAAACAAACCATTTTCTATATACCTAATACTAAAAAAATGCTTAATTTTCCGCCTGAACTCCTAACTGAAACATTCAAATACATTGAAGATAATGACTATAAAACATTATATTCTTGTATTCTTGTCAACAAACAATGGCACAATATTAATATTCCAACTTTATGGAAGGATCCATTTCTTTGTGAAGACTGCATCAAAATTATAATTAATTGTTTATTGAAAGAAGAAGATAAGGATTTCTTGACTATAAATGACATTGAATTAAATTTTGAATTATTGGAGAAACCACCATTATATAATTACACTAGATTTTGTACTAGACTTGTTTCTTTCAATTATTATATTATTAAATTTGGATGGCTAATAAAAACCATTTATGTACCAAACTGTGTAGAAATTTTACAAAATAGATTAGTAAAATTTATTTTAGATCATTCAGCAGGTATTAGAGAGTTTAGTCCCGGATATATACCTCATAATTTGTTAATTAATCATCATATATTTGATAATATCTTTCAGGATCTTTATGAATTACAATGTGATAATTTTGTTTTCAGTGGTGAGTTGTTTGATGAATTAACAAAGATTTGTAAAAATATTCAATCATTAAAAATATCTTATGGTAATAATAAAAATAAAGATGCTCATAGTTTAGCACAGCTAATTAAGGCACAAAAGCAAATTAAATATTTAGTAATTGAAACATGTAGAATTTTATCAGGTGAAAATATTATACCAGTTAAATTGAAAGAAGCAATATTAACACATTCACAATCAATAACCTTTTATGAATCTACTAGTAAAAGAAAAAACTCAGACAATTCATTAATAACATCATTTAAAAATTTAAAGACTTTATCAAGATTTAGGATTTTTAAATATTTAAAAATATTTCATGTAATTTTTATTTTATTTATTATTATATATATTCATTTAGTTATACAATACAATATATTTATTATTTCATGTTGTATTATGTGCAATGTTATCTGATACTATTATTTGTAGTTGTAAATTAATGGCATGAGGTTGTTTTTCTCAAATTACAGTCTTGATGGTTACTAATCACATATATCAAAAATTAAACAATGATTATGAGCTCTATTGTTAAATGGTGGATGACCTGCAAATATTTCCCATATTAACATCCAACACTATAAATATCAGATTCTTTTGTGTTCTTTTTGCCTCTAAGTAGCTCAGGTGCAATATACAATACAATCCCATAGACTTTATTTGATGATTTTCCATCAACTGGTCCACATAATCCTAAATCTGTATATGACAATTACCTCTATCTATTAATAGATTACCACTATGTAAATCACAATGGATTAAATCTTTTTCATGTATAACAAGTAATGCATTACATAAATAATAAAAGATTGTAATTCTGTCTTTTAATGTTAAATTTAAATGGTTTTTTTTGTAAATAATCCCTTAAATTTCCCTCTGATAAATAATTTAAAACAATTGCATGGTTTCCATTATTTGGGAATTTAGTTATACTATAGTAAGAAACAATCATCCCTGATTTAATTTTAAAATAATTAATTGCCTGAAAATAAATAAAATAAATTAGTATTGTATAATGCAGTATTGTTTTAAATGACAACTACCAATCTCATCAAAAAAGCCTTTTTTTAAATTACTTGAATCATTTAAACTTTTCAATGCTACTTCTTGCTCTCCAAAATAACTAAATTCCTTTTTATTTTCATCATAATCAATTATTCTTCCTCTTATCCATATAGCAGTATAAATTGAACTGAATCCACCTTCAGTTAACTTTGCTATATGATAAAGTTGCTCATAAGGTACCCATCCTAAAATATGTTCTGACAAAAATGATTTCATTTGACATTGTTGAATAAAATCATCAACTATGTTATTTCCAAATGCCCAAATGGTAAAAGGATTCTGTAGTTGTAAGCTTATGCAACCTTCACAGAATCTATCAGAGTATCTTATTGATTTACGATTGTTATATTCTTTTGGTTTTATCCTTTTATCTTTTGCATTTCTTAATTCAAACTTATAAATAAACCTTTACTAAATTCATTTTCATTTTCAGAAAGCTCCTTGTTTTTTTTGACTAATAAGAAAAAAATAATCTTTCTTTTTTTTATGATGAAAGAATTAACCATTGCATCATTACACATTTCATTATAAATTCTAGATACAAATTCCTCTCTTTCTGGTGTTAAGAAGTTGGTACGTGACATTATAAATGTTTTATAAGATTTAAAATTTGACTTGGAGTAGAGAAAACGGGGGGGTTTTTTTTTTGAGTACAACACTAATTTGTTTATTTATTATTTATTTTATTTTATTTTTTATTTTTGATTTAGCGTATTGGTATATTTGAAAACACCTCTTTTGGTGTCCATGACAATATTAATAGCATGTAACAAATAATTCCCTCGTAATATTAGACGTACTCTTTTTAAGCAGTTAAATAATTTATTTGATACCCTTTAAATTTTTCTCTATCAGGTAAATAAATCCTGTAATTTAATATAAATCTTGAAAATAGAAAAATAAGAATTGCACTATTTAAAGAATTGTTCCAACATTAAAAAAAAAAAAATTCTTATCATCACCAAACTCTAGTGATTTACTGTGATGCTATTAATTCAACAAGAGTATATGATATAACACTTGCAGAACGTATGGTATGGTATACAACCATTTTATTGCGCTTATACAATACCAAATCTAACATGCTTCCTTCACACCCCAAAAAGGATTTAGAATACGTTTTGCAAAAGCTATATCATACTGAATCTCTCCCAACCGATTTAACAATAAAAGGATTTTTATCATTATTAAAACCTGTACCTACAGTAGTGTTGGTCGCCAAAACTATTTTGAAGAGGTGAAAGTCAAAACTAAAATTAAAAGTTATATGTCAAAACTAAATCAAAAGTCAATAGTCAAAAATCAAAACTAGTTTCGACTTATGGCGAAACCTTTTGACTTTCGCACGATTGCGAAACTCTCGAGTTTTGGAAACCAACACTAACCTACAGTCAACTCTCCATAAGTGCATGCTATGTCTCATTCCCAACCTTGGGACTTAAGAGATAAATGCATCCCTCCGTAAATGCACTGCACGATCTTTTACCAATCCCATTTATATAAAACCACCCTCTCTAAATGCACGTCCGTGACTTTCATGTGATCAATGTGTAACAAGAAACAAAATTTATCGTGTTACATTAATTAATTTTTCATCTATATGCGTAATTTACTAATTCTTTTCTTTTTAATCAACAAAGAGTTATTATGCAGATAATAAAACTTATAGGCAGAATCGTTAAGAATCACACAGAGAATAAAGAGTTATATGCTTTTTTTTAATAAAGAGTCAATTAAATTATAGAGAATTAAATGAATGTATACTAATTCTTTCTTTTTTAATTGACAAAGGGTTACCAGATAGTGAAACTTATAGGCAAAATTGTTAAGAATTAAACAGAGGATAAAGATTTTTTTTTAAATAAAGAATTAAATGAATGTTTACTAATTCTTTCTTTTTTAATTGACAGAATAAGAATCCAGATGGTGAAAATTTTATAGGCGAAATTATTATACATAAGAAAGCAAGACAAGAATGAAGAATTTTAAAAACAAATCCATTTACACAAGTTTTAATAAATAAAAAATCTTCTAACATTATTATTACAATAATGAAGGTGATGATAGCATTGAACTGGTAATAATGAGTGCTGATGAAGCTTCCAAAAGTTTGGAAATTGTCTATGCCTTTTTACTATAACAAGGAAATACTAAAGAACAATTAAAACAAGTTAATTCTCTTGATTGATATATTAATTTAAAAAAATAAATTCAATGAAACAAACTACAATGGATCAATTTTTATAATATAATAATAATAATAATAATAAATAAATAATTTTTTTAACACAATATCCCGAATGTCACGTGTAGCCATAATATTCTTACCCTCCCTAAATGCATCCCTCCATAAATGCACGCTCTTGACCATTCCCAAGGGGGGTGTATTTATGGTGGGTTGACTGTATGTACTATGTAAAGGTTGTTCTATGTATTTACCAATATTAACTAGTCCATGTGTCATGTAGTTAACTTCAAAATCAAAAATCGAAAAGAATATCAAGTTAACACAACTCCACATACCAATATTGACTGTCTATGTGTGTTTCAGATTCAGGCACTAGACAATTCGAACGCCATAAATTCTAGATGTTTATTATTGCAAAATTTAAAAAACCAAAAAACCCATAAAAATAGCGTTGTTACATTGTAGATAAGGTTCTTAAAGATTAAAACCACTTTCAATTTTTTTTTGTAGCTATGTTACTTCCAAAGTTATAATAAACATTTTAAGTTTCCGATTGTTAAAATCAATTTATAATTAAATTATTAAATTAAAGAAAATCGCTTTCTATGAAACTGTTATAACTCATCATACAGGTGAGAATTTTTAATTCTGAAAAATGTTTTGAGCTTGCAGAATATGTCTCTACATGTAACAGAGCCATATTTTAAAAATATTTATTAACATTGATGTATCTTCATGTTGTTTTGTCATAAATTCTAAATAACTGTTAATACATATAAATTTGAAAAAAATCATATTAAGCAAAAAAAAAATAGCATTTTTTTACGTTATATTCAAGGTTCTTATTAATCAAAATCATTTTCAATTTTCTTTGTAGCTATTTTGTTTCCAAAGTTATAAACGTTTTTAAGTTTCCCGATTGATTGTTAAAAACAAAAAAATATTTTTAAATAAAAATTTGATCAACATATTTATGCGATACTATATAATTGATTTTATTATTTGATTTCCCCAACGATACGTGTAAGAGTACGAGTTCCCAACCCTGATCTAGGATTATCCAATCTAATCCAAAGTTAAACTTGTGAATATAGCCAATGTAGTGTAAGCAAGATTCAAAATAAAAAATTTTAATGTTGGGTAAAATCATTATAGAAGATCAAAATGCTGAGTAAATTCATTATTAAAACCTTTGAGTAGACTCATGAAAATTTTCGGGTAACCTATCTATGTGATTTCCGGGGTATTTTTCATCTCCAACTGTAGCAAAAATTCCAAGAATTTATTTATCACATCTCCCAGGAGAAACTATGAAAAAATACATTTCAAATAAATAAAGCTTCATCTAAACTTCATAAACAATGCTTATCGCTACCTCAGGGATTCAGAGCATATGAATATTTATGAGGAAACTTCCCTGAGTTATTTAGCAAAAGTTAAAGAGATTTTAGCACCAAAAGGATCTGGTGGAAAAGTGACAGATTCCGCACGCGCCAACGTTGCATACCTTTCTTCAGATTTAATACACTTCATTACGCAGCTTCACGTGGTCATTTGGATATTGTTGGGTAGTTTGTAGAAAGCGCAAGTGCAATTGTTGATTTAGAAGATCAAATTGGTGAGGTAAGATAAAATATAAAGATAAATATATAATAAATAAATCTATCTATTCATTTTATTTCATTTATTTTATTATTTTATTCATTTATTTTATTATTTTATTCATTTATATGTGTATGCTTACATGTACATGTTATATATAATTTTATAGACTGAATTATTAAAAGCATCATATAAATGGACATATATAAGTTGTCAATTATCTCTTACAAAGAAATGTATCTTTTATCACAAAAAAGATAATGATGGATGGACATCATTACATAATGCATCTGCACAAGGACATTTGTGTATAGTTAAGTATTTGGTGGAATCTGCCAGTAGCGTAGATGTAGATGTTGGAAATACATAATATGAATATTGTGAATGTTTTTTTTTAAACAAATATGAATATGAATCAATTTTTGTTGCCATATATATAATTGTGATTAAAATATTTTTATTCGCAGGTTTGTATTAAAAAAAATTACTAATGAATGCTGCATCAAAAAAACATCTTGATATCTTTTAAATCATGCTAAATCCAATCCTCTTATTAAAAATAAATTTGGCGAGACTGCTTATGATGCAGCAGTAACAAGTAATGAGACTTATATTTGTGAAGAGCTGAGGATAAATGCTTGGACTAATTTTCAATTAACTATTTGATTTCTTGTTTTTTTCTATTGAAAATAATACATTTACAATAGAAACATCATTCGGTCATCTTTACTACCGATCAATCAATCAACCATATGATGTTTTTACTTTTCACATATCAATACCAATTATTCTTCCCGAAAATCAAAGAGCTTCAAAATGGCGTCGGCGCTTCGTAGTTCACCAAAATACTCAGCAGCAAGTCTTTTGAAGACAGATTTGCGTGAACCCTGTCTGATTGCTCCATCCTAGTGGAGAAACTTCATATAAAGAAGATATAAAATTACCAGTTGGGCCAAATTCTTCATCAATAACAATTACTTATACAAAATTACAGAATAAACAATGGTTTTGGGTGAATGAATGGCAAATAGATATGTCACGTTTTTACATGGATTCAGAAGGATGGCAATATGCTAGGAATTTTACCAAACTAGATGTAAATTGGAGCGCACATCCATCTCAAAATGCCAATAGCTCTGTAAGAAGAAGAAGACGGGTTCATGTGATGAAACATTGTTTCACTTTTACCAATTGGTATTATCACCTTACGTTTACACTTAAACAATTAATCCCGTTTACAAAAAGTTAAACAAAATATTTATGCGAAACGAAAATTTATACCAAAGCAAATACTCAAAACCACCGAGTCCTATATCACTCTGATAACCAAACGGACAATTAAACCCTACTACTACTGTTTAATTCCCGACCACAAAATGGTTTATTAAACAAACAAAAAGAATTAATTATATATATATATTGTGTGTATAAATATCTCTTCTACGTTTATTTATTTATGATTTATTATTATGAATAAATTGGTAAATTATGAATGAAGAATTTTAATAAAAAAACATATATTATTGTCCGTTACACGAGGACCTCTATTACTATTGCTATATTTGCGAACTAGTGTAACAGATGACTTTTTTTTATAAGGACCGGGAAAACTCTATTGAATGTGACCGTCAACACTATGATTCGAAAGTACTTTTAAAAAAAATTCGTGGCCGCCTCATCATAGATTTGTATTGATAGAAAATGGAAAATGTTACTGCTTTTATATTATTCGAAGATAAAAATGTTATCGGTTACACTATAATAATAAATAATAATACTGATAAAAAATTTAAAATGAAAAGTCATAATAAAAATAATAAAAAAATTCCTTGTGATTCACGCCAAAAACATTTTACTACATACCCTAACATTCAAGAATTTGTCAATGCTAAAAAGTTAATTGTAAATGTGGTCAAATTATTTCACTTGGAGTCAATTATCAAGTGTTTGGGCAAAGTTATTACGTATTATGAAAAATGTGGCAAGGACATTCATGGGTAGAAAAGCCGGGAAAACTCTATTTGTATGTGACCGCCAAATTAAATGACAAATCATATTGATGCGATTCTTAGTTTTTTATAATTATGCGAATCGATTTTCCGAACAATTTTTAAAATTATTAATAATGCGAATCAAAATAGCCGAGAACATATGAAATTATCTATCGATTAAAAATATTTAAAAGATAGTTTTGTGTACTTGATTGAAATGATTATAAATTAAAATGTTTCATCATCTACTGCAATCAAACAAGGATTAATATTAGAATAAGAACGTATTCCCCAAAAAAATAAACTACTTCTCGTGGTGTAATATGAATTATAATGTCTCCTCCTGCCAAATTTTCACATTAAAAATACCGTTGTGATACAGAAAGATAGGCCTTAATAGAAATATATGATAAATGATCTAAAAATTCTGCCGGTCCTTTTTTATATATTAATATAGTAAAAGGCGGCGATATTTTTCATTTTCTATCAATACGAATTTATTATTATGGTGAAGTAATCTCATTTTGTTTTTTATAAAGCATTTTCTAATCATAGAGTTTTTCCGAGATCTAACCTCGATAATTAAAATACGGCACTACCCTTAATCGAATTCTTTATAAGAAAAATTTGAACGTCCATCTGATAATTTAGATTGTATTAGTATTAATACTAAAAGATAACAATATTATAAAAATGTACGTTGAATTTTTGGATCCATTATCTTAATCGATTGGATTCATATATATATCATTTAATGAATATTTGGATTAAAATTTTTAAACGGATGGGATGTTCTAATAAGATTTTTGAAAATGATAGTAATCGTAATAAGGGTACCCGGATTGCAATAATTAAAAAGACAGGGATCCGGATGCAAAGTTCTGAATAACTAATTCAAAAAAATATTTTGAACATGTGAACTTTGGTTCATATCTTTTTATGATTTCCCATTGGCTCTTATACTGTTCTTCTGTGCGGAATTGATAAATTTAAACCAAAGTTATTAATAAAATAATTGTTTGATCAGCATTCACAAATCTATTTTTAGTAACAATTTTAAAGTTGGGTTATACGAAACCCTATATTACCAATGCACAAAATTTTCTTGTAAAAATTTCGGAAATTTTTCTGAAATAGAAATGTATAAAAAATCCGGCAAATTAGAGTACCTGTCCTCTACTATGCAAACAAGACTCCAATCGTAATCCTTGCATAATAGATTAATTAATATTAAGTAAAAAAAAATCAGATTGATTTTCCTAGTCCAAATTTCAATTAATATATTAACCAGCTACAGAAATAACCCATCTAATTTGACTATACAATTGTGGACAACAATGAGCAAGTACAACTTTTTTATATTATTATAGTCTTTTCCTAACTTGGCAAAATTTCATAGATACAAACAAACATTATACCTTTAGGCAGCTGTGGATTCTGCTTCATATATTATTATTAATTTTTTGCAAATGTCTTGCTAGAACGTGCCAATTTGCGACAAATATTTCTTACATATAACTACTATTCATTTAGGATATATTAATATGACTAAAATCAAAATAAGAGAATTTAGGCACCCATAATTTTGTTATATTCAACTTTTTTATAACCGAAATTGGTTTATAAGCAAAATGTATGGTATATTAATATTTAATAAAAAAAACTACTACGTAATTTGGCATGTTTCCCGACTGTAAAACAAATTTTGTCGTACACGCGGTCACAAAATATATTCCGCAATCAGAACCTTCCTTCCCTCCATATAGTACAGATATTGGTATGCAGAATAATCAATTGGTAACTAATTATAATTTTATTTTACTTTTCTTAACTCATTTCTTAGAATACCATTTGCAAAAAAAAATTATTGGTGTGCTAAAATAAAGTATTAGTATGTTAATAAAGTCATAAAATAATAATAAGATATATGACACTACATTCAGGGTTTTTAGAATAGTTTTATGTAATAAGTAAAAAATAAATGTTACACTGTTATAGAAACTAATGGTTCTTGTTTATTTTTTATTAATTTTGTTGCAGATTTTATTTTTATTTGTAGTATAAATTAAATTAATAAAATTAATAATGCTGCTGTTGTAAATGTTGTAAATACATAAAGTTAACACCTTTAAATTTAATTTTTTTCTTACTTTTTTTCATATTTTCCTCTTTTCACTCACTTTCCTCCTCTTCCCTTAATACGCGTCATCGGGTTGGTAAATGTTTTTTTATGCTACGTTAATCATTTATAATTTTCTTTTATAATAAAATATCATTCTTTTTACTTTCCCCTCCCCCCACCTTTCACATTTCCCTTAATTTTTTTCCACATAAATTTCGTGAGTAAAGGCAATATTTTGTTTTTATTTTATGAAATTTTTTTCTTCCCTTATTTTTTATCAACCATTCATTATTACCTATTTATTTTCTGGCGTCTTGTTTTTTCAGATAGCTTTTATGAATTTCTGATTAAAAATAGATAAATATTTTATTGTCTAACTTTAAAAATTTTACTTGAATAATTAATTCGGTAAAATTTTAACGCTGCAATTATAATACATATAATAATAATAACACGCCAAAACAGCACCAACTGCTGTAAAAAATATATATCGCAAGGTATATTTATACTTTCTTTTTAAAATTATAAATTAATAATAATACATACACATACATATATATAAAATAATCATTGACAATGAATGAATTATCAGTAAATACCAAACAAAATTCTTTGGGTATGGACAGTATTGTTATTAATCGTAATGATATCAATAATAATAATAATAATAATAATAATAATAATAATAATAATAATAATATCAATACGATATCTTCAAGCGAACAACAACAACAACACAATATTAATGAAACGAGTGTCGATAATGAATTGTATTGGGGAAATGATGGTGATGACGATGACGATGATGGCAATAACACAAATAGAGATTATAAAAGAAAAACAATTAGAAATTCTGCACAGGATGCAAAATTTTATACACCTCCTGATTCACCAACTCAAGAATATGATGATGATAAATATGATAAATATTCTTCTTTTTCCGATAAATCATCATCGATATCGCAAAATTCTAACAATAACTCAAAGGATAGTCTAAATTCAAAGGAAGGAAATAACGGTACTACAGCGTTTGGAGGCATTTTAGTTACAACCATACAAGTTGTAGAAGTTTCGAAAAATCAAAAAAATAATGAGCCTTTACAACAAAATGACAATAATAATGGCAACAATGCTAAAAACATTAAACAACAGCAAGTTACCTTTACAACAAACAACAATAACGACAGCAAAAGTATTATTGTTGACAATACTGATGACACTTCTTTTCATGAACAACAACAGCTGCAGCAGCAGAAACAATTAAATAATATTAAAAAGAGATTATCAATTCAAACTATGAAAGATAGAAGAAAATCAAGAATTTATAATGACATTGTGATCAGCGAGTTAATTCAAGATTTCGATGAAGCACAAAAAAAATATTCTGAAATAAAAGTTGTTCGTACACAATCAAATAAACGTACCAGACAAACAAAACGGACAAACAATGTTGTTTATCGAAAAGTTACCAAATCAAGACCAAGATTGCCATTGGTTAAAGCCCCAACTTCAAATCCTCCTCACTCAAACGACCCTACCGATATGGATGAAGACTTACCACCTATAAAATATCAATCCTATCCTTGGGTACCAGAAATCAACATCCCTCCAAAACTCATTCATGCAAGCCTTGTTCCATTGTCTATTCATAAAGAACGTCTATCTATTGTTCAACAAGATGAAAACAACGTTAGCAACAACAATAATAACGATAATGATAAAGAGAATGAACAAATCACAACAACAAAAGTTGGATCAACTCGTCCACTTGTTACCAGAATCGCTAAATTGAAAATATTAAACCGTAATTCATCTAAACGATTATCAAGGGCCAACTCTAAACGCAAACAAAAACGCGTATCTGCTATAATACCACGTCAACAACGTGCTTCACAAATATTCAGACAGAATGTATTGGAGCAAAGTGTGTTTTTATCATTTAATGGTAATGTTACAACTGGTAATCCACAATTTTATCCAAGTAAAAATCTTAATAACACCAATGATAACGATAATGATAATATTAATATTAGTCATGATAAAAGTAACGCTGTTAATGATAATAGTAGTGGTAAATACAATAAGAGGAAATCATTACGTCGTCAAACAGCAAGGAAAAGTATAATAGGAGAACGAGAATTAAAAAAAGAACGGCGTAGAAAAGAAAAAAAGAAAATAAATAAAACTTTAAGTGATGATGAATCGGGAGAGATTGACGCCTTAAATCCAATCATTATTCAAAAAATTTTGGATAGCGAAGTTTTAGAAAAACGTATTAAAGAAGATCTTCTCATAAAGCAGAAAATGATGTCTCCGAAACCACCACCAAGAAGAGCAACAACCGAATTACATTTATCAACTGAAATAAATCAATCGAGTGACACCACTACCGCCGCTCATACTTTTAAACGTCACAAGACCACGAATTCTCTATTAATTGCTCCCTTGCCTGATAGAAGATCCGTTAAATCCGAATTAAATAACAGATCATTATATAATTCAATAGATTTTCCAACATTTCCAGCACATTTATCAAGACATTCTTATTACACAGAAACCTGATTTAGTGATACCACCTCTCCCATCTCCTTCACCGCAATAGCTACTATAATTATAATCATCATATCAACGATTGTTGCTGTTTTTACCTCATTTGCGTTAAACAGGCTTGATTTCCTGGGCTTGCTGGGAAATATTACTTTTTTTTGCATCTTTTAAATATAAATTTATTTATTTCAGAACTTAATAAAATGTAAATATATTTTTTTAATTATTATTATTATTTTAATTACAATTTAATATCAATTTTTGTTTTTGTTTTCCTTGTAATATTATAAATATAAATATATTATTATTCAATATTTTTACTAATGTTTTTTATAAATTTAATTTCAATTAATCTTATTATTGTTATTCTGTATTAATTTTCTTTTAATGACTGCTGGTTCATTAAATGACACTTTAAAAAAATTAATTTAATCCTTAAAACATTTAAATAAACAGAATCATCTATATTGTTGACGATTATGAATTAGTGAGTTAAGGGTTTTTGTTGTTAATTAATTCTAAAAACATTAAAGATAAATGCCAATAAAATTTATTTGAATGAGTACTACCAGGCCTAAAAATTTTCCTCGCTCAGCTTCAGTTAATTCCGAGATTAGTTTTTTTTAAAATTTCTATATATGATAAAAGCATGAAAATTACTCGATTATTCATACTCATGAGAACCTAAATTATAAGCAATAAGTTTTTAAAAGGTTTACTTTGTAAAATTGAGGATTGCCATTTTTAGTGTTTTCTCAATGCAATGTTAATTAAAAATCTTTAAAATCATACACAAAAATTAAAAACATAAGAATTTACACGTAGGCTGTAAATTATGTGTAATTTTTATTATGTGAAAAAAAAACCTTATCCGGATACTTTCTTCCGGTCACGACATGAATTTTTAAATGTTACATTGATGCAAATAAAAAATAGTAGTTTACATTATACATTATTATATAATTCGATCAAAGCCATCAAACTAAAAAATGCACACCAATAATATTCTCTCCTAACTAATACGTATTTACTATATATGTCTTATTCGACTCCTCGTGCTCAAATTATTATTATTATTATGTAATTGCATCGCATAGGAACATTTCCATTTTCTGTTATATTATTAATTTAATTTTGTGTTGATGGACTTGAAGGCGCAGGATACCTTAATTTTGAAGATAGTGAATTTGGACATCCCAGAGTGGTTAGGTTTCCCTCGCCAAGGAATAATAATTCATATCATTATGCAAGAAGACAATTGATGATAAACATTTAAATATAAAAATTTGAATTAAGCCATGCAAAATTTAAAAGAAAAACCATCATTGGTTAATATATAAATAAGCCAATCGATATACATATATATATATATAATATCCATTACTTGTACATTTTGTCCAATACTCATTTTATTTATCATCATCAAAATTATTACTATTGTTGTCATTGTTATTATTGATATTCTGCTAAAGATATCTTATTGGAAGTATACTTTGATCGGAATTTCGATTTGCCATTCTTAATTAAAGAGACGTAGATCAAAATTATATAATACTAATGCAAGAAAAAATAGAATACTTACTATATGTGGTAATAGAAATCATGAATCAATGAAAGTATTCCTTTGTCTGAAAATGCTCCCTAATTTCACCGATCAACTTAAACCTTACGAATATTTTATAAACCTTGTAGATAATAAAGTAATGCATAAATATTTAATACCTTTGACTGATCTTATGGTAGCTGCCAATGGCCTCAAAGTATTTACAATTATCGTTATATTTTATCTAAGAACTTTTGTTATTTGTAATTTAAATAAATATACATATATTAGAGTTTATAACTTTATTATTTAAAAGAAAAATGACATTTATAAGAATGGGAATATAACTTTTCGTTTTACCAATAAAACAAATAAACACTTGTATAATTTTCTCATTAAAAATCAATCTGTAAATACAAAAATAAAAAAAAATATATTGTAATTGTAATTTTATTAGAATTGATAGATTGTGGTAAGTGACATTTGGGTGAATTGTTGGAAGGATCAATGGAAGTTTATCTGTTTCATCAAATATATAATTTTTTTATTAATCTTTCATTTCTTCCAAAAACCAAAAATGAAATTTTTTTTCCCCCAATTTCACTATGCTTTCTTCTTTCTGTTTTTTAAGAAAGAGCATGGAGGAGAGAGTATATACAAAAAAGCCTTGATCATTATGTTTCATTTAGCAGCTACAATGGAATACATGTTAAAAGCCTCAAGACCTTGGATAGAAAGTGAGACTTTATTTCTTGTAATTTATCTTTGTGGCACACTGTAGCTTGTTGCTTTCTTGATTATTTCATCATCACTAATGTAAATAATAATAACTCAAAGAGTAAATACTAACAGAGTTTGACAATGAAAGTCATTTATTTGTAAAAATAAAATAGTTACTATTATAATTACCAATAATTGTAACTTTATTAGAATTAACAGATCATGGGATTCAAAAACCTACCAGTGTAAATAGCATTTGGGATATATATATATATTATGTTATATTTATTTTATACCTTGTGAGTATAATAGTTGCTGTATTGTTTGATTCTAACCTGTTGAGATTAATGACATCACAACTCCAAATTATAAATGTCATATAATAAAACTCCAATGCTGATTTTTGATGATAATCCTCATATAATTTTAACTTCAAAGAATCATGAAGAACCCCATTTCCTATATAATATTAATATCGATATATTAAAATGAACAATAAATAGACATCCAGGAGTATGCAAATTGTTTTTATGTGATCATAATTTTTGGCCAAAACTAACATTAAGATATTTTTATAATTTGAAAGGGACTTCCTCTACATCGCCACCAGATACATTATTGGCAATATATTTGTTTTGGCAAATATTTTTCTAAATGTTAATTTGTACCTACAATAAAACAAAATGATAATTAAATAAATAAATATTTCAGACTGACTTTTTTTATGCAAAAACTCTTTCATACAATTCCTACAATATAAATTAAAAAGGTTTTAATTTGTCAATTTTTTCTAGAAATATCAGGCTTTGTAAATTGCAATGTTGATTTTTTCATGATCATTGATTTGGTTGTGAATTACTTTGATGTCTTTGTTCAGCTTTATATGATTATCAACAAACTTTTTTCACAATTTACAGTATGACTGTAAAGCAATAAAAGTGCCAACACATATCATTTTCTTTTCAGTAATCATTGAATATACATTCTTACTGAATTATGCAAAAAAATGGTTAATGTGTGATTAATGCATAATTCTGGATACTTTACAGATCATCAATTAAACACCTTGAATTTGCTAGGGTTAAAAGTATAACTTTCAAATGTATAACTTAGAGATTGGCACCATTTAAAAATTCTTTAACCAGTTAACTAACCATTAAAACCTCCAGTTAACCAGTTAAATGAACCATTAAACTGTTAATTTTTTAACTGGTTAACCGGTTACAAACAAAATTACCATTGCCATATTTAGTTAAGGTAAAATAACTATTATAAAATTTTCATAAATTTAATTTTTTATTTACAATAAAAATCATTTCTTTTTAAAAAGGATAATATTATATACAGAAAGATTCTTTTATAAAATATACAGAACTTACATGACAAATAAAAATTAATTCTTAGAGTTGGTAATTCCCTGCCACCCCCAACCAGTGTTGGAAACTGAGTGCAGGGGTTTGTGTTACATATTGAATTTAGCCAATCAACGTTAAAATTTCTACCAGAAGAACAAATTTGATTGGCTAAATTCAATATGTAACACAATACCCCGCGCTCAATTTCCAACATGCTTCTGAGCATAACTTTCAAATTTAAAAAATCTACGAAAAGAAAATTTGAGACAAATTTTTTTTTTAGATTAATAGACTCCCTTTTTAAAGCTGAATTGAATGCTGGTGAGTTTTTTAAAATCCAATGTGTGGATCACATAATATTTCAAAATTTTGAGTATAGATGATCCGCACTGTACGTGAAATTCAAATTAGCCAACCAGAATTTAAAATTTTTCAAATTTTTCACATAGCTTCAATTTTACATACAATGTCCACATAAATCAAAATGCAACCACAAATAACCAATACTTTTATTATTTTTATTTGAGAGAGTGGCAGAAGAACAAATTCCATGAAAAAAAAGCCAGGTGTGGTAAAGGGTACTAGAAAAAAGAAGAGTAATCATACGAGGAAGACACGAAGGAGTGAAATTTTTTTTAATAATAAGATAAACGTAAGTGTAACGTCGACTACTATTATTTAATTTAGGAACAGTTAGTCATTAGAAATGTTATGTTATAAATTTTATAATAAACGTAATAAAGGGCGCATAATACCAAGTATTGCCGCATAAATCTGGAAATCTCAACCCACGTCCCCATATAATTTTATTGATCGGCAGTTTTCATTTATAGTAAGCCATGCATGGGTTTTGATTTATAATTATCAACAAAATTGCCCTGAGACCATAACGTTTATTAAGAAATTTGTTCAACGTGGAATCATTACAAATAAAAAAAAAATTATATTCCAAATAGTTTTGTGTTATGAACAATTATTTGTTTGCGGGAAGGAATAATTGATAATCGGATGAATAATTTGTAGCAAATAGATTTTCAAGTCAAAACTTGTTAGATATATTTATACATTGAATCTCATACTCCTTTTCTAATTAGAATTACGGATAACATTAATATAATAATAATAGTAATAGTAATAGTAGCATAACGTTCCGCAAAGTTATTGAGATGAAATATACAAGTTTAGAAAATAAATAATAAATCATTAATTTGCTATTAATCATTCAACAATCTTCTTGATAAAAAACATACCAATATTTTATATAGTAAATCTTTTGTATTAAAAAAAATTGTTAAAAATTTTTACAAATGTAAAAATTAGTGAATTATTATAATTAAATCAATTGTTAATTTAATTTTGTTTTCTAACGTTATTGCAAACTTTAGGGCCAAGTTATACATTTAAACTTAATTTGGTTTGGATCAAATCATATAATGAACAGGAATTTTTGTTATTCACTAATTATTTTTATTTTATATATATATATAATAGTACTGTTATTCTATATATATATTAATATTAAGTCCTCACTAATAAAATTTTTAGGTTCTCATCACCCGCCGGGTTAATTTGAAAAATTTATTTACGTCACCTTATATACTATCAATATATAGCAAAATTGTGTCATACGGCAAACGGTTTGTTTCTTATAACTACTCATTGCAATTGTGCATGCAATACTTTTGCAAGGTGAGGAGAGGCAAAAATTTTAAAAATTCGTAGTAATGCGAATAATTCGTTGAAACGAGGTTTGACTGTAATAAACTTCACAATATTTGCTTAGATATTTGCGGAGAATTAAAACGAAATGTAAAAAGTTTTTATTATTATTGAATTGAGCTAGAGCTCTATTCGTAATACAATTCTTATTCGAATACATCTCGATTAATTGTTTTATTAGGTTTTTTATTCGTTTTATTCATTTTATTCGATTTGTTCGTTTCGTTCGTTTTATTCGATTTACTCGTTCGTTCGTTGTTCGATTTATTCGATTTATTCGATTTATTCGTTCGTTTTGTTTGTTTTATTCGCTTTGTTCGATTTATTTGTTCGTTTTGTTCGATTTATTCGAATAGAAACTCTAAGTTGAGCAGGCTCGAGTTGAAATTTGAGATTTCAAGTTTGAGCTGAGTTCAAGAAAATGGTTCTTAAAATTTTTTTTTAGATAATAAAATAAAATAAAAGTAGAATTAATCATTCATTACCTTAAAAAAATTTGTATAACATCAAACTCGAGCCGGCTCAGCTCATTTAGAGCTTTATTGATAGTTAATAGTTTTGTAGTGTTATTTGATTTATAAGATGTATTTTGTTTCAGGCCAAAGTCTTTTGTTATTATTTCTTTGTTCAAGATAATGATAACTTACAAATAAAGCGAATTTTAGTTGTTTATATACATGTTTGTTAATTATAAAATGACTGAATCGGCATTGAAGGACTCAAAAATTTTGAGAATGTCTTGAAAGATTTAATTATTCCTACACGATTCAATCGTTTGCGCGCAACTTTATTTGAATGTTTCACGGGATCCAATCGTTCCACGCAGATAAAATTATCGATAACCTCAGGCTTCTACCAGCTATATGTAACAATAGAATACAGTCCAACCTCGTTTCAACGAATCTATGGGACACATAAGAAAATTGCATTTAAAATTCGTTATACTAAAATTACTAATCGTGTTTAATTATAATTTGTTGAAATAAGGTTTGATTTCAATTGATAAGAATAAATAAAGTGCACGGCGAATGATAAATATAATTAAAAAGAATATGGATATAGCTATTATAGTAGATAAAATTAAAGTGAACGTGTGTAACCTTTAAGAATTGTGATGTCCCACTTGAAATTACGAGTTTTGATTGGACGATTAAAATTATTCAAGCGGAAGATTTATAATCATTATCAATAATTGTTTAATTAATGTAAAAAATTATTCGTCTATTTTCTTCAATAAATCAAATAAATTCGTTCTTGTTATCAGGTAGGTTCTATGTAATCACTGACAGAAATATTTTTTTTTTCTTTAATTCAAATATATTCTTATTATTAAACGATAAACTAATTGTATCACATATAAAGTTGCAACAATAAGTTTGTTTATTTCTGCCAGTGATTACATAGTAATAAGATCTACCTGATAAAATCGGTTTATCATATATTCATTTTTATCAAACATCGTCTTAACAAGTTAGTTCTGACTGTACACATATAGAGATATATTTAAAAAAAAAAAGATCTTTCTAGAAAGTACAATTTATGAAGTTTGTTGTCATCAATTTTTTCCTTCTCTTTAATTTTGAAATGTTCTCGGGATTATTTTATTATTATTTTGTTGTCATTTTCTTTATTTTCATTTTATTAACATTTTTATGTACTTATTTTTTTAGTTGGAGCTTTTGTGGGCTTTTCTTGGAAATTCGCTAAGCTTTTACATTGTTTTATTATTATATTGTTATATTGTTATATCGTTCACATTTTTCATCGTTTCTTTTTATATAAAATTTGTTTTTGTATTTCTTTCGATCCTCTTGGCCAGAATTGACCCTTCCTTGCTTTTCTCTTGTCAGTCTCTCTTTTCTCTCAGTAAAAGAAGAACTGTGGACCAACACCCTTTTGAACTCCTTTTAATACCCATTTCCTTAATCACCGGATCCTAACATTAATTTATGAATTTTTAAATCTTCCCTTTCTTCTGGTTCCAAATTTTTGTTCGATTATCCGTTTTCTTTTCTTATTACTAGTTTCTTCCAGTTTATCGGAAAGAATTGTCTTGTTAGTGGCTGGTGGCCGTTATTTGGTAGGTTTTATAATATTTCACAATCCCGAGAAACATGAATTTGTAACAAGTATAATGATACTATGAGTATTAAAGTAAATTTTGAAATGTTGATATTTATTGATTCGTATTTATTGATTTTTATGACAATTATTACTGTTATTGCTATTATGGTTATTATTATAACCATTATTATGTGGGAGAGCGAAATAATTGATAAATTGAATGGATCAGGTTAAATATAAGACTTTACCAGCGAATGGTTTTTAGGTTTTATTTAATATGGGTTTATCAAGTCGAAAATTTGTTCTCAAGCCAAGACTTGTTTTTCTTTGCGATAGCGTGTAACAATTTTGTTCTTGTTATCAGGTAGGTCCGACGTATTACTGGCAGAGATATTTTTTTTTTTAATTCAAATATATTCTTATTATTAAACGATAAACTTATTATATCACATGATTATAATATAAAGTTGCAAAAAATAAGTTTGATTATTTCTGTCAGTGATTACATAGTAATAGGACTTACCTGATACATAGAATTATTGATATACTGTAGGAGTTGATTTAAGTCTAAATATAAAATTTAAATTAAAATTAGTTTTTAATATTCAAATGTTTATTTTATTAGAGTTGCCTTTCAAACTCAAAAGATTAAATTAAGTTGAAACTAGCTTAGAGAGTTTAAAATGGCAATTATACATATTATACAAATAATATAAAAATTACACAATTATTGATGAGAGGAATCCAAACTTGAGGTTGGCAATGGATCATTGGAAAGCAAATCAAGAGAAACGACGCTGTAAAGTTTGAGATATTGTCAATTAGTGTGTACCCATTTTAATTGTAACAATTTATATGATATCCATCATGCAGTCCATATTAATATTACACCACAAAATTGTATGAATTGGATTATCTGTTATAGTTATCCACTGCAAACCGGTTTTGCGGTTTTATTACAACTGGTTCCAATTTTGGAAAAGTGTTTAAAGCAGGTTCTTGTGAATAAAACCGGATCCAACCTCAGGGGCAGCGATGGACGTTTGACTGTTATATACAACGGGCATTAAACTTATTTTATTAAAAATCTCCATTTCATTGATAACTATCTCCTTATGAATTCTCTCGCGTAAACTGCTTCAACATTATTGTTATCGGACTGTTGGATCATCCAAAAATGTAAAATAGTTTTTTACAATATTACAAAGTTTAAAGATTTAAAAGATGTATAATAACAATTATACCGATGTAAAATGAGAGATTTTTTATCATTTCTTGAATTACGGTTAAAAAATTTATTTGATAAAAGTTATTAATAAGAATAAATTCTTAATTTAATATAAGTCTCTAATTTTCTTTACTAATTTATATACCTTTATATTCTTCTAACGACTGACACCATTATCATGTCTAAGATTCGTAGGAATGACCAAGAAAATAAGTATAATTACTGGTAATTAGTGCCAAATCACAAATATTTACAGATACTTCATTAAATGTCATATTATCTAATGTAAATTTAAAATTTTGACCATTACGAATCATTATTCATTCAGGTTTTTCGACTTTAAAAATAAAAAATAAAACAATTGTTTCAATTCACATGTTTTTTTAATTTTTATTGACAATACAGTTTATTCAATATTATATAGCGCTTGTTCTCAAAGAAAGTCGTCATTTTGATCACTACAACCAGAAATTAATGATTTTAAATCGAAATTTGACAAGTTTCTTGTTGTTTTAGTCTTTCGAAGAAATTAAAATCATAAAATAAGACTTGGAATTACTGCTACTGATATTATTATGACAAATGCCGCTATTATCTTTACCGCTATTATAATGATATTTTCTTATTTGTATTTGTATTGTTTCTTTAAACTTTCAATCATGACAGTTTTTGCCGAAGAACTTAATATTAAGGATCCATACGAGTGATTATTTTTTTTCTTTGCTTATTTTAGAATCATTTGAATGAACATTGAAATATTTATTTTTATTTCATGAGGTAATTTAATTTTCATATCAGTCGCAGGACATTGCAGATCTACAGGGGGTCAAGTGTCACTCACTAATAAAAATTTTTTGATCAACACGAATTTTATATGAAAAAATGAAGAAAAAAATCACGCTTTCATACACAAACTTGCTGTATGCTGCAAAGATCATAGAAGTCAATATATTCAATGATTACAATATCCCCAAGTACACACCCCTACAAAAAGTATCAACTCACTTGATGATCTGTCAAAATAATCAAATAAACGGGTAATACAAATACTTGTTTTTTTACTAAGCAAATCGATGTTGTGTATTAGTAAGAAAATGTTTGTTGAAATGACCATTGTATGCTGCAAAGATCATAGAAGTCAATATATTCAATGATTACAATATCCCCAAGTACACACCCCTACAAAAAGTATCAACTCACTTGATGATCTGTCAAAATAATCAAATAAACGGGTAATACAAATACTTGTTTTTTTACTAAGCAAATCGATGTTGTGTATTAGTAAGAAAATGTTTGTTGAAATGACCATAACACTCTAAAATATCACATTGGGCTAATTGTTATTGATAATTTTATGATTTTAAAAGTCAAATTAAAATTTTTTGAAAATTTTTTTGTTCTCAAATGTATATATATACACATTCATAATTATTGATTGAATATTCATGGAGCATTAATACAAAATGTAAAATAATGAAAAAATTATCATCAACAGTTTGTATAATATTTTTACATAATAAATCTTTATTAAATTTATATCAAAAGTATCAAAAAAGTATAAATATTTCATTCATTTATTCAATATTTTGTCAGGTTTCCTTTTGATTCAATTACAACTTGGACCCTTTGAGGAATGCTATCTACTAATTTTTGCAAATAATCACAATCAAGATTTACCCATTAATCCATTAAATAAGAAATTAATTCATTTGTATTTTTTTGGGGAGCAATAGTAGTTTGGTCTTAAATGCTTTTATTGCATGAGTTACTTGTTGGGGTGTTACAAATTTCAATAAACACAAACATAGTTGACCACACATATAAAAAGTCATATATACGGATTTTTCGCCGATCAATATATGTAAAAAATTTTAATATAAAAATTCAAACTCTATCTCCTTCAGATTTGTAAAGTATACCACTATTCAAAATTGGTATATGAATATTTCATAACACATACTTCAAAACAACGGTTTTGATTTTTTGATTTTTTGTTTAAAAAAACGTTGTATTCTCAAAAAAAAAATTTAAACAAGAATTAAGGAAAATTTTTATAAATTTTTTAAAATTCTACAACCGTTAAATGAAAGAGCAAGTTCCAAACTTTCATTTAATATCAGTTTTATAATTGTAAGAAAAATATTGGTGGACAAGATAGATTTTGAAATTTCGTAGAGATTTATTATTATTTACAGTAATATGATGATCATCACATTCTCATATTCTCTTTAATCATTACTTCAACTTGTATGTTGTATAGATCAGGGGCAATGATTTCTGTGGTGATAAATGCTAATTCCGTAAGTGCTAAAGACAAATTCCGCATGCATACCGTGCATTAAAAAAAAAAAAAATAGAAAATTCTAAATATTTAAACTGCATAAAGACTTCCTACTTCGTTCTACACTATAATAATAAGAAGAAATTGGTAACACTTATTAAATTCCATTTTTTATCTGCGGTACATTATAGTATTTCTGGTTTTAAACATTCCATGATTTCTGCGGCATTCTGCGCTATGCAGAAAATCATCCCTGGTATAGATAGTAATAAACAAAGTTGAAGTCATGGAGTTATCCACAAAAAAATAGAAGGGTTATTCCATGCATGACTAATTATTTTATTAGTAATCTTTTTTAACATTTCCTCTACTTGCGTAACAAACTTTGAATTATTAATATGAATTGATTTTTTTATCAATCGCGTAACAACTTTGGATTATTAATTATGATGTGAATTAATTTTACAAAGAAACATCTTTTCTGACTATTCGCGTAACCAACTTTGGATTATTAATTTTACAAAGAAACGTCTTTTCCGATTATTCGCGTAACAAACTTTGGATTAATTTTTTTATTAATCACAATAAAGGAAACATCTTTTCTGACTATTCGCGTAACAAACTTTGGATTATTAATTTTTCATATGAATTATTTTTTTTATTAATCACAATAAAGGAAACATCTTTTCTGACTATTCGCGTAACAGACTTTGGATTATTAATTTTTCATATGAATTATTTTTTTATCATCATGACAGGAAAATATATTTTCTGACTGTTTGCGTAACAAACTTTGGATTATTAATATGATTCAAACAAATTCTAATTACATAAATCATGTAGTTAAAATAAAATCTTATTATTCAAACAAACCCTTCTATGAAGAACTTTGCATTATCAATTCAACATCTTGGCACTTTAACTTGCTTCTTATGAACTTCTTGTATTTTGATTCTGAGGATTGAGTAACATCAAATTAATTCAAATAGCCTTTGAAATTCCCCTCTTCCTAATTTTTGACATGTAATAATTTCTGAACAAAATAATCAAATAATAAAAAATCTTTTCACAAATTTACAACAAATATATATTCCCAATTGAGAAAAATAATAATAAATTAATACCTTTGTATCATCATTATTAACTTACACACCAATTCAACACAATCTCACAATTTATTTGTACTGATTCAAAAGTTGCGTTTTTGTTTGATCATTATAATGCCTCCTCAAAAAAAATTAAGAAAACATTTGAAAAAGATATCATCAATAGGTGTTGCAAGTTGCAGATTAAAAAAAAAATATAATAAAGATTTGCCTAAATCTCAAGTTATTGAAATTTTGAAGTCTATGAGCTCCAACGAACTCCATGAAATCATCCATGAAATTAGCTCTAATGAATTTCAAGAAATTTTCCATTCAAATGGATCCCAAGAAATTATTTGTGAAATGAATTCTGATGAACTACAGGAAACAATCCATGAAATTAATTTTGATGAACCTCAAGAAACCATCCATGAAATTAACTCTAATGAATTTCAAGAAATTATCCATTCAAATGTATCTCAAGAAATTATTTGTGAAATGAATTCTGATGAACTACAGGAAACAATCCATGAAATTAATTTTGATGAACCTCAAGAAACCATCCATAAAATTAATACTCTTATTCCACAAAATAAAATAGAAAAAAGGAGGAATGAGCTTATTGAGCATGTAAAAAACTTGCCTGAGAGCCAGATAATCAATGCTTATACTCTGTTTTCCACAATGACATATGATAAAGGGAACCATCGTGGAGAAATATATTCATCTTATATTCAAAAAAAGGCAAAAGAATTTGTAAATAGCAGCATTTATAAACAATCTTCATCAATGTCATCAATACAAGAAAAAATTAGTGAGATGGAAACTAAAATACATAAAATAGAAAAAGAAAAAGAAAATACTGATCTTCAATTAAGATCCCTTAAAATGAAAGAGGTGAAAGCTAAAGAAACAAAAAAGAATCATGTCTCTAAATTACGTCAATCTATACAAAAAGCAAAACAAATTACTCCTAATCAACTTCAGAATGCTATAAAAAAGATGATAAAAGAAAATAAGAAACAATATACACCTGAGTTTGTAGAGCTTGTAACCAAAATCAGTAACACTGGTAGTATTTCCATTTCATCCACTGTTGAATGCACTAGAGCAATTATGCAATTTTTAACAGGTGAGAAACCAGATCATTGGCTTTCAACTGGAACTATTTCACGTTGGAATAAAGAAGTTGCTACTTTGTGTCTTCATCAGAATCGTCCTAAAGATACCAAGTCACGTTCTTATTCTTATGGAATAATGTGTGATGAAAGCACACGTGGTGATAAAAAGATATTTTTGATTTGTTTTGCTCATTGGAGTGAGGATAAAAATCAGCCCACAATTACTATTGCCAAGATGGATGATTTAGATAAATGTAATGGAGATATTGTGGCAAAAGCAGTAAAAAAAACATGTGAAGAAAATGAAATTAATCCAAAAAAATGCAATTTTTGGCTTACAGATAATACTGCCTATATGTCTGGTTCCAAATCAGGTGCAGTTGTCAAATTCAACTTGATGTGTCAATCCTCTTCTTACCGAATACCTTGTGGTCTGCATGCATTACAAATTGCATTAGTGAACTTTGAAAATACAGTATTTGGGAAAACAAATTCTCCATCAGGTCTCTCTTTAGAACAACAACACCCACATAACCTCCTCAATTTAACATACCACTTACATGATGGATATAATGATAGTAATAAAGATAGCCCTTTGAATATGAAATCTGACTTGATACGTAAATTATATTGGAATTTACTTCAATATCCTTTAAAATCTTATCAAAAGCCAATCTCAAGTCGTTGGTTGTATCAATTAACAACTGCTCAGCAATATTTAACAAATAAATGGTGAGATTTGGAGAAACATTTTATGAAAAAGTCTTTAAATTTTTAACTGGATTTGACACTGTACTTCGAATAGCTAATGAAGATGAAACTAAGTGCTTACCTTTGGGAAACCGTGCACATGAGATGCCAGACCAAGTTTTCATTTGGATAGATGAACTTGAAAAAGCAGCAGAAAATCCAGAATTAATTTTCAAAGAAGAGTTTGAGAATGCTCAGTCCTCATTATCTAATGAAGAATATAACAATCTGAAAAAAAAAATAAAAGATGGAATAAAAAAGGCATTAGACAGTTTTTGCAAATGGATGGGATGCTGGATCCATTTGCCATTAGCAATTTGTAGTTTAGGAGGTGATAATGGTCCAGAATTTGCTCGTGCCATATCTCGTGTGTTCTTTTCTGTTTCCTATCCCTTAAACTGTCCACATTTTCGATTAAGGGAATTTCGAAAATTTTATTGGTAAATTTTAAAATTCCACCAATCAAAATTAACCAAATTACACAAATAAAAAAATTTAATTTACAAATAAAAATAATCAAATATTAAAGTTCGTGAAAATCTGTATAACAGTCTCTTTCTTCATTAAAGCATAAAGGAACTTCACATACTTTGCACCAAATTTGAGTTCTACATTCACTTTTCACAGCCTTTCCTTCCACTCTTATCCTTATATATCTGCAGAAGTAACATGCGCTCCGAAGTCCTTTTCTAGGAAGATGTTGTCCAGGTTTATTTCTCACTTCTGGTAATGTACCATCACTTCTTATTCTTGTAAAACTACTTGTAGATGGTATGCTGTTGTCATTTTTATTTTCGCTTTCATTCCACCCTGATGTAACTAGATTCCAAGCTAAACTCATCCTAAATTCTTTATGACTCAAATTTCCATTGCATTTATTATATATTAGAAAAGAATCAACAATGGCAGTATCTAATAACCAAAAAAATATTGGTACCCAAGTTCGTCTAGCAGTTATTTGGGTGTTGTAATAATGGCGATATTGATCAGCTACATCCACACCTCCCATAAAATGGTTATAATCATCTATTACTGCTGGAATTGGTAAGAATTTTTCTATTTCATCTCCAAAAACTTCTCTAACTTTATTTGCATTTGTACTTGTAATTCTAGGACGTTTACGTTTGGTCTCTTTTCTACTTTCTGATCCAGTAATTTCATGAATTGTTGACAGCATTGTTACTGGACCATTATCCATCCAAAAGATACTCAAAACGTTATCCACAACAACACCACTAAGAATATCCCAATCTAATCGTTTTTTTTCAACTTTTAATTCTTTTGGGAATTTAGAAGAACTTGTTCGTACAGTACCACAAGCTCCAATGCTTTTTTGACGCAAAAAATTAAATAGATTTATACTACTGAAATAATTATCCATGTAAATATTAAAGGACATGTGATTTGGTAAGCTTTTAATTAAATGATATACTTCACATCCAATTTTACCTAGACCAATCACTTTTTCAAGTGGGGTTTCTTTTATTCTTGAGGTGAACATAAAAGAATAAGTATATCCACTATTATCACATAGAGCAAGGATTTTATAACCTTCAGGTGTAGGTTTGTTTTTTCTTCCTGAAAATCTAACAATCATTTCATCAACAGATAAATTTGAAGAAGGAATATAGAATTCTTTACATTTATTTAATATATATGATGCAAGGGGTTCTACTTTATGATACCATAGATCTTGCTGTATGACTTCTGAAGGATTGGAAATGTGGAAAAATCTTTTGATCTGTTCAAATCGTTTTAAGGTCATATAATTCATTATTTTATGATGAGGATATTTATCAGATTTCTTCCAATAATCTTGTATTGAAGGTGATTTAAATATTCCAGTGTATATTACTATTCCTAACCATATTTTTATTTCAGATAAGTTTAAATCAGTCCATGGTCGTCCAATTCCAGCACCTTTTCCTGATGCATATATATTTGTACTTCTTATAATAATATTCAGAATATCAACAGTAAAAAATAAAGAAAATAATTCACAAGGAAAATTTTCAGATGAGGTTTGGATATCATCGGGCAAATTTATGCTAGAATCATGTAATGGATCCTCATGTTCAAGTTTGTTAAAAGTTGGTGGTGATGGAAGATTTATTATATTTTCTCTTCCCCTTCCCCTACCTCTACTTCTATTGCTACTACTACCATTATTGGTATTGTATTCAATATTGTTATCATTAATGTCATATTCATTCATTTCATCAATTTCCATATTTCGATTTTCAGGATCAGTAGAACTAGAATGTGTTAAATCAATTGTTTCATCTTCATAAATAGTAAAAGGTTTCCTGTGAATATGACATAGATATTTATCAATATTTTCATTGGTTTCTTCAATGGACATTTTATTGAAAAATGATTGCGTGTGTAGAGATAAATGATTTAAAAAGAAATTGTTATTATTGTTGTTTATTGGTTAAAATTTTAATTAATATAATTGAATGGTTAAAAAAATAATTTAAAGAGTCAGATGAAGAATCTATGCTCTTTTATATTGTTTTCAATAATAGCTTCGCCTGTCATCTTTGCTTTTAGTGTCTTTTCGGCCATAGTAATTAGTGATCTGCAAAAAGTTTTTAAAGTAAATGATCGACACGGACGTATGGTAGACTTTTTAAGAAAGTTTTACAAACCCCATATTAATAATGGCCGAGTTTCTATATATAGATCAATGTATAAAATCCTAAATATCATTTGTTAATTAGAAAGAATGACGGTCAGAAAAAATTTTTTATATAAAAAAATTTAATCGTACAAATTTGTACGATAGCCAGTTTAAGGGATAATAAATTGTATAGCAGAATATTTAAATAATTTTATGTCAGACTAAAACAACAATATTTGTTCTTCTAATTGATTTTAAGTTCTGAAATATGCATATACAGTCCATGGAACATGTAGAAAACTTGCCTTTAAATACCAAAATTACTAATCATGTTTCAACGAATTTTATATAATTATAATTCGTTGAAATGAGTGGTTTGTCTCAAGGTTGGGTGACGAAAGTGTCAAAAGTGCCAAAATCGACACGATTGTAATTAAAATTAACCAATTGTTTTGTAAACTTTAAACTATTTATGTTTTTATGATTCAAAGTGTAAATAAACAAAAAATTTTTTCATCATTTCCAATTCTAATTCACCAATTCCTTCTTAATCATCTTCATTATGCAATATGAATTTACAAACATTAAATCTAGATAATACATCTGAAAATTCATATAATAATCAAGAATTAATTCTGTAAACAATATTGCTAAAATCCATTCCTTTCATCTAAGCAATATTAAAAAAGAACTAGAATATACCAGTCAAACTTTAACAGGAAAGGATTTAAAGAGTATGTTGGTTGAAGCAGAAGTTATTTCAGATGATGATGATGAAAGTAATGGTGATGAAAGTAATAATGATGAAAGTAATAGTTATGTTGATGATGAAATTAATTTGACAGATTTAGAAATTCATGATATTGTAGATTTGGAAAATAATTTTTTTTAAGAAGACAATGATAAAATGGATGAGGATATGAATGAGGAAAGTGGTGGAGATTACAGTGATGATAGTAATGAATTAGATTATGTTACATTAGGATTAGTTCAAGAATCAATGAATGAGGATTTATTTTCAGAAATAGTTAATGAAGAAGCATTTCAACAACCAGAAGAAAACCAACAATTATTACATGATTCTACAGGTTTTGAAGAAAGTTGTGAAGCCAATGATGAATATGAAGTAATAATTTCTACTAAAACAAGAAGCAAGTACCCAATTAAGCAACATAATCTACGAAATAAAAATGCTTAAAAATTTGTTTCATTAATTTCGACATTTTTCGTCACCTTTGACGCTTTCATCACTTTTGTCACTTTTGTCACTTTCGGCAAAAGTACATATAATTTTCCGAAATACTTTCTACCCTCCAAATACTTTCGGCACCTAACCTTGATTCATTCAGAATCAGATGACTTGTCATTATAATGGTAAAAATGTATGTGCACTCTGTCAACAAACAGCTATTCCAAGGATTTTATTTCTTGTGTGATAATATTAAAAAATCAGCAAAGACTTTTCTAAAAGATCTAATTATTTAAATCACAACTTTGGGCAAAACTAAAAGAATTCAGGACTTATTTAATCTTGGTGTTAAAGCTTATCAAAAGCATTGGAACATATTGAGGGTAAATGGCAGGTTAAATACCAAGACATTTATTTTGTATATATTATTCATTTATTGTGTTTATTTTTTAATTATTATGTTTATTTTTTATGAAAATCATACACTTTTTTTAACAATCCAAGAAAAATGCACTAGGGAAGGTTGGAGCAAAAATGGCCAAACAGAGCACTTAAATGAAGTAAACATATGGTGAGTATTGTATACTTTGTTTATACATAACCATTAATTGTTTTTGCACAATTTAAAATCCTAGGTTCTATCTTAGTATGCAATTTTAATTAAAGGACTGAATTGAAAACGACTTGAAGAAGTAAATATAGCCATTAATTATTTTTGCATAACAATAATCCTTAAATTTATATCTTACTGTGAAATTTTAAATTACTCAAAAAAGGTCCGAAATTGAAGGACTTGTCATAGGAGCAAGCTTCTTCAATTGAAAACGGGTTTTAAATGGTGATGTATATACAATAGATTTTTACATTTCTGTGAACTTTTGGATCTCTTGAAAAACCAAAGGGTGGCCCATAAAATAAAGTAGTATGATTCAATATCGTAAAAATATTACAAAAAGCTTGCACAATACCTTTGAAAACTTTTCATATACATAATTTTTTACACAATAGGTATTCATTAGGGAGAATTTTCAAAGTGCAGTAAAAATTGCATATATGTAATTTTTACATTGTATAGGCTTATGCAAGTCTATACTAAAATTAATTTCCTTATGCTACTACAATGTATATATATACTGGTTAAAGAGTTTTTGGTCGAGACCGACTCTGAAGGGGGAGTTCTCGCATTACTTTGACACAAGAATGACTCATTATACTTGTAATATTAAGTGCCCAATGCAATAAAATAGCAAGTTTATGCAAATACCAATAAATTTCTCCTAATGTAAAAATTACGCAATAAAACAATAAAGAGTTTCAAAAATGACAGCAATCAATATCAATTTTCTTCTATAATATCGTCTGCAATTATTGAATAGGATTTCACTGGTATGGAATTAAAGGCATGTGGAATATTTTTTAGAAAACCTTTCCAAGTTAATTGCAGTGTTACTTAGCATATCGTTAGCAGCCCTGGTAAATTTCCATGTCTCTTTATGTGAGGGCGATTTAACCAATGCCTGGCAAAATAAATCATCATAACAAATAAAGTTAAATAAATAATAACATGTTATGAAATAATAATGCATGAAAAAAAAAAAAAAGAAATATGCGCATGATTTGAAAAAAAATTATGCAATGTCCCATATATAATTCTATTCAAAAAAAAAAGCAAGTTATTATTGATAGTATTTTTTAAGAAATGACTAAATCAAAATTTTTGTTAAACGGGATAGAATTGATAATTTCAGATCCTATTTCATCTAAAAGGAATTAGTCCAGTTTTTCTTTTATACATGATAAAAAGAGATGCAAATTGACACCTAAATGTGGTTTAAATCATGTATATTTATTTTAATTAAAAATACCAACAATGATAACATACAATTGATTGTGATGAAAATGTGGGAGATGAAAATGATAAAAATGATGATGATGAAACAATTAGAATTGAAGGTGAAGAAGAAGGCAATGTACCTATTTTTGTATTATTATATTCTAAATGCACTGCATAAAATACGCATGATGCGCATGAAATTTTGAAATTTATGCAATTTCCCATTTAAAAATATATTTTTCCGGAATTAGAAATTATCGACCAACAAATCGGCGTCAAATTCTAATTCCGGTAACAATAGTAAGCTTATTATTATTGATTATTATAATAATAATAGCGAATAAGTATCTAGTTAGATTTTTATTTTATTTATAAAAGTAGAATATATATTTTTTACCTTTCCTTATATTTCTTAAAAATTCTATTTTGTAAAAATGAGTGATGACTGCATAGAAGTGGTGACAGTCAAGGAAGTAAATAAAGATGAAATATCAGAAAATAATACTAAAAATCTGGCTGAAAATTATATTAATGTTGATGCTATTGAACAACACACTATAATTAATACACATAGTGGATGTCCCATTGATGAAATAAAGTGTAGTCCTAATTATAAGTTTATAGTAACTTTTAGTAAACAAGATGAATCTGTTGCTGGATGGTCAGTTGATCCTGATGAAGGAACAATTCAACAAGATGGCCAAGATAATTATTTTAAATATTCTCAAGAGCATATAATGGATGTTTCAGATAGTAAATATATACTTGGTTATCAATGTAAGCAAATATGATTATTTATTATGCATATTGTATTATTTATAAACAATAAATAATAATAAAAATTTGCATCATTTAAACCAATTCTATAGGCTTACTTGACTTTTCAAAAAAAAAAACGTATAATTATCCATTTTATAGTGATGGTGTTGGGGGTTTCATTACAAATAATAATTTTATAATTGTTCAAGTTTGTTAAAAGTTGGTGGTGATGGAAGATTTATTATATTTTCTCTTCCCCTTCCCCTACCTCTACTTCTATTGCTACTACTACCATTATTGGTATTGTATTCAATATTGTTATCATTAATGTCATATTCATTCATTTCATCAATTTCCATATTTCGATTTTCAGGATCAGTAGAACTAGAATGTGTTAAATCAATTGTTTCATCTTCATAAATAGTAAAAGGTTTCCTGTGAATATGACATAGATATTTATCAATATTTTCATTGGTTTCTTCAATGGACATTTTATTGAAAAATGATTGCGTGTGTAGAGATAAATGATTTAAAAAGAAATTGTTATTATTGTTGTTTATTGGTTAAAATTTTAATTAATATAATTGAATGGTTAAAAAAATAATTTAAAGAGTCAGATGAAGAATCTATGCTCTTTTATATTGTTTTCAATAATAGCTTCGCCTGTCATCTTTGCTTTTAGTGTCTTTTCGGCCATAGTAATTAGTGATCTGCAAAAAGTTTTTAAAGTAAATGATCGACACGGACGTATGGTAGACTTTTTAAGAAAGTTTTACAAACCCCATATTAATAATGGCCGAGTTTCTATATATAGATCAATGTATAAAATCCTAAATATCATTTGTTAATTAGAAAGCATGACGGTCAGAAAAAATTTTTTATATAAAAAAATTTAATCGTACAAATTTGTACGATAGCCAGTTTAAGGGATAATATAGAAATAAATTTGCATGAAAAAAAATATATAGAATTTCTTGAGAGAGACAAATCAAAAGGTATCAACCAA